>SNQJ01S0058212.1:0-21987 GCA_010110895.2 Picea sitchensis
TTTGCAGAGCCGACCCTGATCTGAGGGTCAAATCGTCTTGGGGGCCGGTCCACAGGCGGTCGGGAGGCCGACTTAAGCAATTAATGCGCCGTATTAGCAGATGCGCGGCTTTTTATGTTGACAGGCGCGCGTCGGGGCACGCATGCGCTAGAAACACGTTTTTGTCCCGCGCATATGCGCGCGCACCCAGATGTTGTAAAGCGTCCTTTCATTTTTGGTTACTTTGTATAGTTTTTGACCCTTCTGGAATGCTGTGAACTTAATTCAGTGTCATGAATGACTTCATTGCTATTTTGATGATGTGGATTTCTTGTCGCCATGTGCAGACGAAATTTCAGTGATAACACATGGATTATCACATAAGGGCATAGCTTACAATTGTTCCCTTACCACGCCTCTTGTTAATAATCTTAATGTATTAAAACAACATTCTAATCCAAGTTCATGGCATTCATAACACAAAAGTTGCCAGTTGCATTCATTTCAACCACTTCAAGAATTGCCAAGATAATTTTAGTTTTTTGCCTTAGTTGTTTCTCATGTATACAGTATTTGTAATGTAACCAAACCCCTATTCCGCTAGTTTTTCATCAAAAACATTTTCATAAACTCCCAAGATCAAGTGAAACACCCATTTCATAGGGCCGCATGGCAGACAGGGAAACACCCAGCAGGTCACGCAATTGCAGAATAATAATGGAACCATGACAAGATAGGACAATCATTCTAAGGAGTGCATATGGTTGAAAGAAAGAAGGGCTCAAGTGTTTGAGTCAAATCAGGAATAGAGCAATGGAAGAAGGGATGGATTGAACAACTCACACCAACCTCGCCTTCTAGAAATTGTATGCAATTTAGGGTGCATAACTAAATATCACACATAAATGTGGAGAGATTCCAGAATAATAAATGTCAATATATTAATGATGTTGCAGCAAGTACATGATCAGGAGCCCAAGGTAGGCTACGCAGATTGCATATACCACTCTCTCAAGTTATGATTCATCGTCACATCATTATATAGCACCCTAGAACTAACCTCTAAATATAACATCTAAATGTTATAATGGTCATAAATCACTAACAACTAACATTGATTTCTACTAACATAGAGTTATATTATATTAAAGTTACATTTTATATAAGTTGGACATCAATGTTTGCTCCTCCAACATCCCCCCTCAAACAAGAGCTTTGAATGCTCTCAAGAATAACTGAATATCAAAACAGTTGAAAAACTGCTGGTCTCGAAAAAGTGTCTTATCTCTTGTCTGAACTCAAACTCAAAAAGATCTTTTGTCTTATGGCACTAATCATCAGATCAGGGGTCATATTTTACATTAGCAACTCTCATCTAAAGGGGAGATGAAGGAGTCAGATCTTTTGTCTTATCTCTTGTATTAACTCAAATTCAAGATCTGACTCCTTCATCTCCCCTTTAGATGAGAGTTGCTAATGTAAAATATGACCCCTGATCTGATGATTAGTGCCTTACCCTATGTCTGCACTCCTCAACAACACCAGGGTTAAGCAAGCCTCTTTGGGTCTTACTATTGTACAACTTGACTAACATTTTTCTTGAACTTAAGAGTCCCTCCAATTTATCTCTCGCAGAACCATGAACCCATCATAGTGCAGACGTAAGGTGGAGCTACATCAATCCGTGCTGTCTGACAGCAAGAGACATAGCTCTTATTAGAAAGGGCAGGATGGGAGGAGATCTACACTAAATCGTTGGACATTACCCCATTCATCTTCAAATGAAACTGACCTTTCCAACATCTGGAATCTAGGAACAACAAGTTGTGCTCAACCTGGATTCTGACTCATAGGGGGTCCAACATACTACAGATCTGGAAACAACAATGATTCAGGCAAAGAAATGATGGTGGGAGCTTTGAGTGGAGGGGCAGCCAGGAACAGGATACAAACTCTATCTAGCAGGAAGGCACAAGGCGATAGGCTCCATCTAGCAAGAAGGTACAGGCAACAAGGTCCATCTAGTAGAAAGACTTAAGGGCAATCCATGAGGGGGAAAAACACAACTGCAGGGGAAAGAAACCAGTCCCCTCCAAGGAGAATAAGGAACTCTCATTTTCAATATGCAAAAAGAGTTGAGTTTCATAGAGCAACCTACAGAAGCCGTCACCCCTCTCCTATCTAGGCCAAGGTTGACGAATTGCAGAAAAGAGGAGAAGTAAAGAGGGGATCTTGGGAAGATGAGGTTGGGGAGGGACCCTCTATCTTCACACCAATCGACGCCCAGAACATGAGATGGGGGCAATCAGTAAACAAGGCAGCTGTAGACACCCACTGGGCAATGAAAGAAATGATCACAGGGATTAAGAAAGAAAACATGGAACCAATGATGAGACAGAGAGAGGCATCAAATTTTCAACCTTAGCTCATGCTTTCTAGCAAAAGATTGACATGGGTAGCCAGCAATGGGGTGAAATTAAGAAGATGTTCAAGGATGTTAAGAATCTTATGCATAAGAGCCCAGCAACCATTCAACTATATGGTGAAAGCCCGCAAGGAGGAGGCAATACTGAGATTCTCCGGACCCTGCAATCCATCCAAGAATTCTATGCAGACTCCAACATCATAAGAGAATTCATCATGGCCAAAGTGGCAGGCGTCGGCAGACCCACAGGGGATGATGGACGTGTCATCCCTCCTGCTGAAGCTGGGAAACAGCCCAAGGACCTGTCAACAAATAATGAGTAATACCGCACCTGAATGACCCTCTGAATATTATACTAGTTGTATCGGCCTGTAGTTGCAGGCATTACTTAGCAATTAACAATAACTCGATTTTAGAGTTTATAGATAAATGAGAATCGCAGGAAGCAATCACTTTGGTATATGTTAAAATGGTTGGTCAATAGTCATTGGTATGAGAAAAGTAGATGTAAAATTTCTGCTAGCAGAATATTACAAAGTAGTTTTCCTACTGATCTGGAAAATTGGGATTACTGTTTTGATATTTTGAAACACTGGTTTGACCCTTTTTGTTGGGAAACCCATATCCAATCACAAGGGAACCCAAGGACAAGGCCAAAAGCCCATCCTGAAAACTTGTATGGATCTCATGTAATGGTTATTGTACATTAATGAAAATTACCAAAACTATAGAACAGTGAAGGCCTTCTTAAATGTTATAATTATATCATATAGATTACATCAATTTGCATTTCAATTTGTAAATAAAAATGTTATAACTATTATGGAAATCGAGCACATAAAAAAACCAAAATAACCTGAAAGAGTTCTCCGTATTGTATATTACTTAATGAGAAAGAGAAAGCTTTCTTATATAGTATTACAAGCAAGTCAAGTCAATCCACTTTATGAATGTGGTATAGACCAAGAAACACAATAAAGTGAAATAAGACATAAAAGCATAAAATAATCTAAAGTCAAGTTGACTTTATTAATGCCCAAGTCTAATATCTAATTGACCATTATAAGTTAATATTTACTTTAACACCCTCCCTTAATGGTCAATCTACTAACTACACCAAGCTTATCCCGAAATTTTATATATTTCACTGGACCCAAAGACTTGGTGAGAATGTTTGTAGTTTGGTCCTCTGTGGGACAGTATTGCAGCTCAATAGATCCATCCTCTACAAGTTGTCTAATGAAGTGGTAATGTACCTCAACATGTTTGGTACGCTCGTGAAAGAGTGGATTCTTGGCAAGTTTGATCACCCCTTGATTGTCACATAATTGGGGTGTTGGCTCAGTTTGTTGCATCTGCATATCTGAAAGCATCCTCCTGAGCCAAACGGCCTCACATGCTCCTTTCACTGCTCCTCAATATTTTGCTTCTGTCGATGAAACAGCTATTGCATGTTACTTCTTGTTGGTCCTTGTGACTGCACCCATGCCAAGGATGAAAACATATCCAGAAGTGGATTTTCTATCATCGACAGAACCTACCCAATCTGAATATGTATACCCACATAGCCAATGGTCTTTGCTTCTACTATACAAAATGCCAAAGTCAAGTGTCCCTTACACATATCTCAACACTCGCTTCACTGCAGTCCAGTGCTCGTTGTCATGAATCTGGAAATGAAACTCACAGCGAAACTCAAATCAAGTCTAGTGGTTGTAAGATATATCAAGCTACCCACTAGTTGCATGTATACTAACTCATTAACTGCCTTAGAGTTAGCCTTGGTTGAAAGTTTCAACCCTTTCTCCATAGTTGTAAACGAGATTTTGCAATCTATCATTATGAACCTGTCAAGCAAACTTCTGGCATATTTTGTTGTGAGAAAAAATTGTTGCTACCTGTAATAATGATATCATCTATATATATGACAAAAAGGATGATATCATTACCAACTCTTTTGAAATACATATTGGAATTTGAAGGACTCTGCTAGAACCCCTGTTCATCCAAGTATCTGTCAATCTTGATGTACCATGCCCTAGGTGCTTGCTTCAAACCATATAGAGCCTTCTTCAGTCTATAGACCAAATGCTCCTTCCCTGAAACCTGAAAACCCTGTGGTTGATACATGTAGACCTCTTCCTGCAAATCAACATTAAGGAAGGCACTCTTCACATCCATCCGATGGGACTTCCAACCAAACTGTGTTGCCATGGCTAGAACAAGTCGGATGGTGCTCATCTTTGTTGTAGGAGCAAAGGTCTCTTCATAATCAATGCCTTCTCGCTAAGAGAACCCTTTTGCAACCAACCATAATTTGTACGTGTCAAGTGTACCATCTGCTTTGAACTTGACCTTGTACACCCATTTGCAACCAATGCATTTCTTCCCAAGTGGAAGAGCAGTGAGGTCCCAAGTCTGATTTTTCATCAAACTCTCATGTTCGATTGCCATGGCCTTTTCCCATTCAGGTCTCCCCTTCGCCTCCTCAAACAACCATGGTTCATAGATTTCCTGAACAATGGCCACCAAAGCAAATTTGACAGTGTTTGGTTCATGTTTGCTCTTTCCTCTCAATGATTGACCCTTGATCATTTCACCTATCCAAACATTGCCAATGGTGTTGTGCCACCACTTGGGTCTCTTCTTGGAATTCTCATCATCTTCACCTGTACCTGTGTCATTTGAATGTTGATTCAGGCTATCTGCATTAGAAATTACCGGCCTAGAAGACTCCTCATGCTCAGGATCATCCCCCCCTTTAGGTGGAGTTGCGTGAAGCTTGACACCTGAATCCTTATCCACCATTAGCTACTTAGTAATTTTGAATCAGGGAGAAGTGTGGAAAGGTCTAACTTCCTCGTCAACAACATCTCTACTAAAGCTCACCTTATTGGTGTCAATATCAACCAACCTGTAGGCTATATGATTGTCGTTGTACCCTGTGATCATCGTCTTTTTTCTCTTTGGATCTAACTTGGTCCACTTTTCATCGAGAATCCAAGTGTAGGCAGTAGAACCAAAGACTAAGATGGTTGATTTTGGTCTTTCTTCCAGACCATGCTTCCTCTAGAGTCTTCTACTTCACCGCCATCATTGGAGATCCATTCAGCAAGTATACTACTATGAACACTGCCTCAGCCCAAAACCTATTTGGAACACACCTGTTCTGCAACATACACCTGGCCATCTCCGTGATAGTGTAGTTTCGCCTTTCAACCACTCCATTTTGTTGTGGCATGTAAGATGTAGTGAATTGTCTTTTGATCCCATGTTTAGCACAAAATTTATTGAATTCTTTGGAACAGAATTCACCACCATTATCAAACCTAAGAGAGATAATGTGACAACCTGACTCTTTTTCTACTAAGGCTTTGAACTTTTGAAATTCATTAAACACTTCAGATTTCAGTTTCAAAAAATACACCCACATTTTCCTACTATAATCATCAACAAACAAAAGGAAATAACCGGCACTGGTGATTGATGCAGTGTTCATTGGTCCACAAATGTTCGCATGAACCAATTGAAGGACTCTTTGTGCTCTCCATACTTGTCCTTCATCAAATGGTGCTCTATGTTGCTTCCCTGCCTGGCAAGCTCCACAAACTCCCTGGATCTACTGCTAAATGTCCAGAAGTCCATCAACCAAATTCTCTCGTGCCAACTGAGAGAGGTAGGTTAAGTTGAGGTGCCCATACCTCTGATGCCATAGTGTATTGATATCTTATGCACTCTTGGCTACTAGTGCATGCTCTCTAACCTATCCAATATCCACCAATCTGAACAATCTATGGTCCTCGACACCAAGAGCAATAGTCTCCTTGGTCTCCTTGTCAACTATGTAGCACTTGTGATTGCTAAAGTTGACATCTAGTTGGGGGTTGTGCTGTATAATCTGACTAACTGAAAGTAGATTAAGCTCCATACCTGGCACGTAGTATACATTGAGGTAGATTAGCATTTTTCCTCCAAAGGAAATTCGCACATTTCCTTTGCCAATGGTTGTATACTCCTCACCACCATCGAAGATCACTGAATCCTTGGAAGAACAAGGCGTGTACTCTATCAACCAATCTTTCCTATTGGTGAAATGACATGATGCACCTGAATCAATGAACCAAGCATAGGACCTGGGTTGATCTACTTGTGTTATGACCATAAATGCATAGAAGGTTGGCTCCTTCTCCTCTGTATGCTCAACGACATGAGCCCACTGTTGAGGCCCTCCTTGGTTGGTTTTCTGGTCAACCAACCTCTTTCTGCAGTGCTTCTTCATATGGCCCTCCTTGCCATAATAATGGCATTTGATGGTCTTCTGATCCTTGGTGACATCCTCACCGTTGTTCTGTCCTTTCTTCTTGGCCCATTTGTCTTTGCCCTTTAATTTGGCAACAAAGGCTTGCTCATAACCATCTGTCTCACTGCTACCACAGAACTGTTTCTTCCATCTGTCCTGTTGTAAGATCTTATTGCAAAGCTTATCAAACTTTAGGTCAAAATTCATAGACGTGATGTTCAGGGTCTCAATAAAGTGCTCATAAGCACGTGGTAAACTTTTCAGTGTGATTACCATCATGTCTTCTTCCTCCATCTCTCGACCAATGGCCTTCAGTTGTTCTCAGATATCTTTGATCTTGAGCAAATGCTCCTAGAGGGATGCATGCTCATCCATCATCATAAAAAACAGCATGTTCTTCAGAAAGAAGGCCCTACACTTGTCCAATGTCTCATGCAAATCTTTCAAATGTTTCCAGATCATTGATGAAGTCTTACCTATCTAGACCTCTTTAAGCATCTCATATGTCAAAGACAACTTAAGCAGCATCACAGCTTCTATGTCTTTCTCATCAAACTTATCTTGGTCTTTACCTACAACTGTAGGCCGAGTAAGTTTACCATGGATAATATTCGCTAGGCACCTATACTCAAATATGATCAGCGTCTGTTGCTTCCATGTGTTGGAGTTCTTGCATGTGAACCTTTGACTCCCTTCCTGCATAATGTTGGGTAAAGATGCCATAGATGAAGGTTAAAAATAACCCAAGAACATAGTAATATGTTGAAAATCTTGCAGATTTATAATAAATCTGCCCAAAAACACATAGATCTAGGCAAATTTGCTTACCACCAGCTCAAAATCACTCAGATCTATTCATAAATAACACCAAAAAATAAATTTCTCCTTGGATCTACTGAAAAATAACAAATCAACATCTAAAACTTCCAGATCTACAAATCTGGGCACCAATATAGGAAAAAGACAGTTTCAATCTACTTCCAATTCATCTATATTGCAAGGAAACTGAGAAATAAGATAATTTGAGCCGTAAATTGATTTTTACAACACTTTTCTGATCAATTCTATACGGATTTCGTACGACAGTGTGACCATTCCTTATGACCACTAAGAATGGCAGTTGATAACAGCGGCTGAATATCGTGGTATGGTGGTTGAAAACGAAGTTTCAACTAAAAAAATTAACCTTGCTTCGAAAAGAAAACTGAAACAATACCTGGTTTCAATGAAACCCTTTTGGTTCTTCGATGTGTTATGCTAGCGATCCCTTGATCTGTCTCTACCAACAGCAATCCCTAGGTCTTCACGCTCTCACTTACTCCATGGCTCTAGCTGAGCTCTGATACCATATTACAGAAATTGAGCACATAAAGAAACCAAGATAACTCGAAAGAGTTCACTGTATTGTATATTACTTAATGAGAAAGTGAAAGCTTTCTTATATAGGATTACAAGCAAGTCGAGTCAATCCACTTTATGAATGTGGGATAGGTTGAGAAACATAATAAAGTGAAATAAGACATAAAAGCATAAAAGATCTAAAGTCAAGTTGACTTTATTAATGTTGATGTTTTTGAGGCATCGGGCAAGTATTCTCACATTGGCCTTGGTGTCGGGCATGTGGGAATCATTGTTGGCACTCACATTGCAGTTTTATTTTGTGAAAACCCCCTTTGTATTGAGCTAGGGCTTGGAATTGTTGTTGTTGGGGCTTCACACCCACATGTTGGAGCTTCACACCCGCTTGGAGGAATAAACAATTCTAATTTAATGTTGAGTTTAGAAGGGGTTCCTAAACTCACTCATTAGACTCCTATAAAAGGAGAGGCAATGTGAGGAGGCACCACACATCTCATTGTGACATTATGGAGTTGGCATAAGTGAGTGAGCACTTGTGCCAAGGAGATTAGGGTGGCAATTTCAGCAAAGGAAATTCTTCACTTTGGCAAATCTAGCCTAGGGTTTCTGGCTTAGGGTTTTTTTGTTCTTCTTTTCTGAATTTTTCAGTGAAGAGAGAGAGGCCACATGTGTGAGAGGAAGGGGGAAGACAGGCCGCACGTGTGAGAGGAAGAGGGAAGACAGGTCGCACATGTGATCCATACAGTCTGTACCACACGTGTGGACTGTACAGCAGGCAGAAACAGCCGCATGTGTGGAGTCGTACAGTCCATACAGCAGTCCGCACCACAAGTGTGGACCGTCCAGGTGATGTCAGCAGTCGTACAGGTGACATCAGCAGGTCGTACAGCAGGTTTGCAAGTTGGAAGGGTTTTTCCGGAATTTCTTGAAGTTGTAACTTTGCTAAGAGTACTGTTTTTGTCCTTAGAAATTCTCAATCTGAAAAAAAATTACTGAACAGAATTTGTGTCTCTTGTGTATGGATGATTTTTCTCTGATCTTTGTGCTTCCGCAATAATTTCCTGTAAAAATTTCAGTGTAAAATTATTCAGTGATAACAGCCCTAGTTTACTGTTTGAAGTCACTTGGAAGTAATTTTCAGATCTGAAATTGAATGCATTGATTGCCTGAAAAATTTGACAATTAATGCCCAAGTCTAATATCTAATTGACCATTATAAGCTAAAGTTTACTTTAACAATAACCTTGTAAATCTCACAAAAGAATAGTAGACCTACCAGATTTCCGAATGTAACGATTAAATTGATGATGTAAGGAAATATAAAGAAATATTTTCACCTCTAATCTTATTTCAAACACTACAGTCAGTTTGCAAGCGAAAAAAGGTATATATCTCTCTACACTTGGCATGTCTGATCCATTCTACTTGCTCCTTCAAGAAGACATGATTACATGGAAATAAGACATAAACCCTTTAGTGGTCCTCTACTCTTTCTCTCAATAGAAATTAATATGACATTTATGCTCCATTACTGGCCAATGCAATGTCATAAATGAAAGACTGTAAGCATAGGCCACATGGTGAAACACTTCATAACCCCTAATGAAAAATCCAAAAATAAAACAAGAAAAAAAAGTGAACTCAACTTTGAGTAGCTTGGGATGACTTGTCATTGCTTCCACCATTACAGTTTAGGGTAGATCAATGATGTTTTTATAGCAGAAGTCGAATTTCAAAGCATGGCATCATGTTCCAAGAATGGCATCATGTTTCAAGAATTGAATAATTTATCACATAGAATATAAAACAAAACCCACAAAGCCGATGACACTTGAGGATTGAATTTGAGGAATATATAGGGATGTCATAAGACTGAGCAATTGCATTGGCTTAAAATTAAAATGCAGCAAATGACATACATGTTCTGACTTACCATTCTTAGCTGTATCTCCTTGCAATGTCCACTGTGACGTTCCTTTATATTCACGTACCCGCTTTGAACCTATCAAAAGTTAAATACCATGGAAAACTTTGTTAATAAAATAAGTTATACAATGTGGGGAGGGAAACTGATGTCGAGAATAAACATGATAAAAATTGAACATCAGTTCACAGGAATAAAAGTTGCTTCTCTATAATTGCTGGATATAATAAGAAGAAGTTGTCAAAAAACTCAACAGTATCTAATGGAAGACAGGTAAATCAAAGGAGATATCAAAGAATGCATACCTTGGGTTAAAATCTCTGAAGGAAAATAAGCTGCAGCAAGCTTTAGAACAGAAGAAAGTGGAGGACGATTTATATTGGCATTTGGCTTGTACTTGTCAGAATAGCGCTCTATTTCAGCAGCCACTCCCACTGAATGGAAAGTATGAATTAAAAAAATGCCTTCATGTTCTCAATGCCAATATCTCTTCTCATTGTTTGAAAATAAGCTAATACAATTTGAAGATAAAGAAGGATTGGATATAGCAATGGTATGGTAAAATTCAAAATGCAAAGAACTCCCTCTTTCTGAATCCCCACATCAGGTCACAAAACATTATTGACATAACAAAGGTTTATCCAGACTGATGTTAATCTCCAAGAAAAATACAGTATTGCTTCAAAGCATCTACTTCGACTAGCACACTTGCAATTGTGTTCATTGACGGTTGGGATAGAGGAGCATATCCTTTTAAGTTGTCATTACACACCAGGAAAGACAGCTAAATTAAGTCAAACTAGGCCTACTTTTGTAGCAATCAAAACCCATTTAGAGACTAAAAAAATATGGAACAAAATTAATTCTAAAAAGAAACAGGACACAAAGCAAAAAAGCATTAAACCTTAAAACATGGCTTTTTAAAAGGCGAATTTTAGTTTGGTCGATGCAACTTAACTTTGCTTATTCAAACTTTAAAGTCAACCTTCGTTAGCAGTTGCCAATTGCATGTCCAAGTTGATCAAATTATTCAAGTGGCCTTCTAATATGCATGAAGTGCAAAAATCAATTCCCTTTAGTGTGGATAATTAGGATCCACGCATTTTGGCTTATATAAGTTAGTAATGTCACATCAGCATAACAACCTAAACATGATATTCTGTTGCTATTATACAGACTTTGGAGCACATCTGCTATAAGAACTAGTTCATGCTTTAAAGACAGTATTTGGGATCTTTTACAACATAACGACTTCCAGAGAATTCCAATCCACCTTAGAGCAACTCAGTCTCTTCTAGAAATTGTCCAGACCTGTTTCTCTGCATTTAATGTTGGTTCCCAATGGTTGCTGCTGCTCCACTGGCTACAAACTCAATTTCAAGTTTATCTAGACCAAGTCAAAAGTGGAAATTTTTGGAGCCAAAACATGGGCAAATATTCCCCATATGTCACTGCATCTGATTTGCGTGGGCAAATACTTTGTCACACGTGACCAACAATGCATTACTCAACATTAAATTACCCAATTTGAGTTCAATTTACTCATAAACACCACAAATCCAGATTTTTTTTTGAAGGAAAGACAAACCCAAATTGGGGGGGAAATGAAAAGGCTAAAAATACATTCAGTAACCGAGTACACATAATTGCAAAAGCTAGCCAGTGGACTGTTCAAAGCATGAATTGTTTCTTTGCCAAATTTCACTTAATCAGAACTAAAAATATCCTTGAAAATCAGTGAAACGTCATTATACTAACCAGTCTTTTCCTTTGGTTTTTCAATATAATACGGTGATAAGTTCCAAAAATTGTGAAGTTTCCTCCTCTTTGACACAAGTTCTTCGTCCTTCTTTAAAATGTCAGGCAGGACAGGCAATTCTTTTATGTCCTGCATATATGTAATTATCTCTCTTTGTGAGAATTTAAAATAGTGTCTTTGCATTAAGATAAAAAGAAAAGGAAGCTCTCAATTTCCATAACATAAAATAGGCCCAAGTACCGGAAAGAGAGTAGGGGGTCCAAGCTTCTTGATGTTCCCATGCTCGTCTCTCACAGGAGGTATAAAGGGCCGCCTCCCTGCAAATCTTCCTCCTCTTCCTCCTCTAAATGACATTGCTATTAAGCAATTATCTATCCGAAGTCGCCAGATTTTGAGTCACGGGAAATTTGAAATCTAAGAAGTAATTACATGACCAAATAATGTTATTTAGGAAAAACCCTAGGCCAATATAATGCTTTAGGAAAATGTAAAGGGCCGTCATGATAAATTTTGGTGTTGCAGTTAATCTTCATAAATAAATCGACATTTTTAACATACGTCATGACTACAGTTGAAAAATCTATCTTACAATTAAGAGACAAGGGTCACCTGTAAATGTGATGTGCTCCTTGCCTACTTTTCAAATCAAAAGGATGAATTTATTTTCACCTGCATTAGCATCAATAAAAAATCAAAATTGAAATAAATTTAACCTCACATTTTGCAACTAAAATGGTTTTTGCATTCTACTTTCACTTTCTCGATCGCCTTTGCTTTCTAATATTTCTTTTAAAATAATGTGTATGGTCCAAAAAATTAAATTGAAATAAATTTAAAATTTAACATTGTTCAAATTTTCCCATTTTCCAACTAAAATGGTTTGTGCATTCTACTTTCACTTTCTTGATCGCCTTTGCTTTCTAATATTTCTTTTAAAATAATGTGTATTATCCAGAGGTGCGCAGTCTTAATAATTAAAAAAGAACAACATGTTAAAGGGTAGGGCAGATAAGAAGGGACCTTTCTTGATTTGTGAAAGAGATATCATGATTTCATTTTTATTAAAGTTCAATGCAATACTATTGGGTTGAATAGGAAGACAACGAGGGTTTATAGGTAAAAAGGCATATTAGGAAAAGTTAATTCGTTTTAGTTGGTTACATTAGACATGGGGAAGAATAAATCTTAATGTTCAAAAGAAGATGGTCATCACAAACAATAAAATAAAGTAGCATATTCTTAAAAAAGTAAAATAACCTAGTAATATAAGTTTTATATGGGTATATGTAGACAGGTTGAGAAGACAATGAAATATTATTGTCCTTTAGTAACTTGATGTGAATGTTAATTGTGTTGTTATAATTTGGACAATTCACAAAGTGTGGTAACTATAGACAGTTTATTTGACAAAGTAACTCACAAGTGTTCGAAAATTTGATCACAACTGAGAATGTATAGCACACTGTGTTAAAGAGGTATTAGACCTACCAAACTATTTCATTCTATGTGAGTTTCAAAAAATAAGAGTCATTCCATTAATCTGCTTGCACAAGTTTGCACTTGTAGTATCATCTATGGCAGTGTCACCAGGGTCTCAACTAACTAAATGGCTTAACTCTCAGATGCTCTTATTGAACAATTGGTTCAATAGATTTATGAAGGAGTCCAAACTGTCTAGACTCTGGACCCAGGTACCTTAGCCACTATGTGTGACTTAGGAGTGAGCAACCAGAGACGTAATTTTTCCGCCATTACCTCTCAAGGCAAAAAGGAAGTGCATCAAGCGTTGGAGGAGGTTGGCACAGGGATAGAACAATGGAACACAACAAGAAGTCCATGAGAGACATCAAGGAAAACTAAGAATACTCAAAGTGAAGACTGGACATACTAGAGATTGCATTTTGTATGAAACTGGAGGACGTACACAGGAAGCTTGGCAAGCAAGACAAAATGCAAGAACTAACAACCAGTAACACTTTCTCATCCAGTGTTACCTTTCAGACCTAGACAGAAGCAGATAGAACTATGAGAGATCTCCAAACTTTAGTGGAGGATGCAACAGAGTGAAGACCCCAATATTCATTGGGGAGAAACAAGCCCCCACTAAAACAATCGCACCAGCCAGCAATGATCACACCAACCATGTCATCCTGAAAAACAAGTAAGGCTATTGTTTTACGTTTTTTATGTCTCGTTTAAGTTTGGAGTTATTCTAAGTCTTTCAAGTTTTTCGTTTTAGTATCAAAGTAGCAAAGTTGAAATAGTATTTAGCAATAAGATCGTTGACTTGAATATCTATAGAAGGATGGACCTTTCCAAATTAAAGACAATATGGGGAACTTTTTGTATTAGGATTTATATGAAAATCTATCAAGAGGCGAGAACCTTAGTTCCAGTGTCCCTCATAGAGGGTGGTTGTCCAAGTTCTTTCAAAGGCCCCAATTTTTTTTTAAAAATTGTATTATTTTCTCCCTTGGGAGAGTTATAATATAAATACCTTTTTAGCAAAAAAGTAGTTTGTAATAGTGTTGTGTACCAGAATTTATGTAACCTACCCAGCCCCCAAGTTGAGTCTCGTCACTGCAAAAACGACTTAGCCTGCTAAATACAAATATAAAAATGACTCATGCATATAAAATAAAACCAAGGGGCAGCAGGCCAATAAAAATTACAACAAAATAACCTATTGATTTACCCATGCATCTAACAATGTTTATTAAAACGTGAATGCAATTGTTCAAGCAAAACATCAACACACACAACATTCAAATAAAACATTTACATATCAGAATATCATATTAAAAACAACATAGAACTTATTTGTTATAAATATAACCAACTGGCTACACACAAAGGATGAATCTCCCAACCATGGGTGTTGTTGTTCCAAATCTCAATAGCAGGCCACCCACGAGTTGAGGCTATGAGTCCACAAGGAGATCTGAACTCCTAGCTATCCACTCTCCACACCCAGCGACCAAACCCAGGTTCCAAACTCCAGCAGCAGTTCCAATCCACCAACTCTCCTCCCCATTGTTACCGCACAAACTGTAGGTTGGGAAAAGCCCGACCCAATCCACGAGATGGTGATAATTGAGGGAGATTCTAACCACTATCACCTTAGATAAACCCTCCCCTCGCTTTCCTGAAGGAGAAGTCCTACACAAGGGGGGAATCATGGGTGACCCTAGGGGGAAAAGAGATGGAAAGTGGTGTTATGGAAGTGATACCCCCATAGGTCAAACTACTAAGTGGATAATGGCTTGGAAACAACTCTCATAAATGGTTAGTGATTTCCAAGTGCTTGAGTACCTGCAGAAGATAGTTGTACCTTCCCGAGACACAAGAAGAGATAAGTATACAAGCTCAAATATTAAGTGGAAAAGCAAGTTAAGCTTGTTGTCCCAAACTATAGCAATAAACAAGAGTATATATCAGCAAGGAATAAAGCTAATTACTGCAAATTTAACCACTCAAAGCATCAAAGATTTATTGAGAGATGAAGCATAAAACATGTAGATTATTTCCCAATACTTTAGTGGTATTGGAGGGTTGTTGTATGATGTTTTCAGAGTATGTTTGTAACAGCCAAGTGGTTGTAGAAAGAATTTGCTACAACATCAAGTTTCAACCACAAAAATAAGCAAGTAATCCAACAAAAAGTTCACCAATAAGCAGTGGAATTATAGTAATGGCTTACAAGCAAATTTCCACAGTTGAAATGCAAGTAAAATTTAAAGATATAGAGTGATTTGTTGCAGCCCTAATGGATGTAGTTTTTATTTAGTTATAGCTCAAAGTATACTAGGCTAATCAAGACACCCTAGAGGCTTTAGAAAGCTTAAAGCATAAAGAAAAGATTCCAACTTGAACAAGATCAATATCTCTCTAAATCACGTATACCAATGCAAGAGATTAGTGTCTAAAACTATTGGGTTATGGAGTCTTTTAATGAATGAGCTAGTTATGCTACTTCCTCAGGGGCGTAATCCCTTTTACTCCCTAAGGCAAGAAAAACTAGCAAGGAGAAACTAGGAGGGTGTAAGACCTTTTACTTATCCTAGTAATCCTTTGTACAATAGATTATTCAAGACAATTATGATGGGCTTAGTGGGGTTGTGTACCCTTACACTCCCCAAGAGCTTAGCAAATTAACCTTGCAACCAAGAAAGAAGCAATAACAAAACAAATATTCCTTACCTAGTCCTAGCATTAACAAGATAAACTCCTCTTTAACCAAAAAACTTCCATCACAATGCAAGAATTAGCCTCCAAGAGAGATAGTGCATCACTTCTCCATCCAATAGCAAAGACAAACCATCACGAGAGCAAGTAGAAGAGAGAGATAAGTAAAATTGCCCAAGAGGGGCGCAAATTTCAGCCAAGTAGTCTTCTCACAATGGGAGAGCTATGATGAAAATGAAATAGAAATGATCTGTATTTATACAAATCTCCTAAAAAGTGTTTGTCCACTTAACACGGGTAAACCACAAAACAAGGGAGACATTTCCCTTTATTTTTCACCTTTACAACTTTAAATTTGATTTTGCATGTAAGAAAATCCCTTAAAAGGCATGATGTCACCCCTTCTAGGGTAACATTTGGCATGTTATAGCACAAGTTGTAGGTTGGGAAAAGCCCGACCTAACCACAAAACCAAGTGCTACAACTAGGGAATCCTACACCCAATGTCACCTCGATGTAGGTACCGCACTTCAAGGGTGACTAGGTCACTCTAGGGAGGCAATCTCGGTGGCCCTAGGGAGAATGAGATGTAGATGGATGGAGATGAAAGTGGAACCCCTAAAAGTCAAATCTAAGTTGAGTGAGATGTGGAAAGAGATGCCTTGTAAATCAAGTGATTGTTGCCTCAAAGATGTAGTACTTCTCCGGGTGATTGTATCTGGTCGAGACACAAATAAAGACACCTTGCAATGTATGGTGTTAGTTGGATCAACAAGTTAAGCTTGTTGTCCCTATTTTGCAGCAGAAGATTACATTTTATATCAGCAAATAAAATATCCAAATCAGCATGTAAAGCACAAGATCAATTGGCAATATCATCAATGAGTTTAGAAATCAATTATGGCTTGAATATAACACTTTAAGACCGAATAAAGCAAGTTGTTATAAAATGATTTTCTACAGTAAATTACTAGCCTTATGGATGTAGCATTCAATGACATGCAGCAGAAAAATTAACCATAGAAAAGTGCCCAAAATTACCCTAAAAGTGCACCCTTGTTAGTAGATTAGGTGAGTGAAGTTAGAGAGAATTCTCGGGGTTAGTTTGTGAGATAAGAGGGAGTTAGAAGCTAGGGTTATGCAGCCCTAATGGCTCTAGGTTAATGTTTATAAAAACAATCAAAGTAGTGGGAGAAGAGGGACGCCTCAATGATGCAAGAGAGCTCAAGGCCCAAGAAACACTTCTCCAAAAAGATAAACTTGAAACTAGCAAAATTCACTCTTCCCAAGGCAACGATTTTATATCTCCAATGCAATGAACAAATGACTAGTGCCTTTAAATATTGGGTTAATGGAGTCAAGTAAATGAACTAGAGATGTTACCTCCTTGGGGGTGTAAACCCTCTTACTCCCCAAGGCAAGTATCTCTAGTTAGGGTTTGAAGATGAGGGGTGTAAATCCTCTTACTTCCTTAAACAAACCCTTGCGACATCAATAAACTTCAAGCAATAAATGATGAAGAGTAGAGTGGGGGTGTAAATGCTCTTACTTCCCACCTAGCTCCTAGCACAATAATCCTTGACTTGAAACAAATGATAGCATAAGAGTAAAAACCATACCAAATCAAGAAGATGCTAAGATAATCCACCGTAAAAGCTAGAAACCATTCATCCAAGGCTAGCACCTCACTCCTCCATCAACCATTAACCAAATATAGCCATAAACAAGTGCAAAAGAGACAAATATGTCAAATGTAGTGAAAATTTCAGATCAAGTCTTCTCATAAGAGGGAGAGTTATGTTATAATTATGATCTCTTATTTATACAAAATGTCACCAAGGTGACTTGTCCACATATTTAGGGGTAAACCACAAGAATAGGGGTCAACAACCCTAAACTTACCCCCTTAACAAAGCAATATTAAACAATCCATTTAAATTTTCACTTTTGCACAAATAAAACCCTAATTTTACATCGACATCACCCCTTTAGGGGATGTTTTGTCACTTGGGACAAGTCATTGGTGTTGGAGAAACAATGGTAGGCCTCCAAAGGCCACATGTCAAGCATCTATGCAACCTCCTCGTGGTCAATACCTCATCCTCCTCAAAATGTCCATGTGTCAATGAGTGGTAACACCACCACCAAACCCTAGCCCCCAAATATGACGCCATGCCCTGGGAGGTGATGTTTTGCCTCTTCTAGGCAAATCGTTTGGCAAGTGAAGCATGGTATAGGTCCATCCAGCTATCCTCTAGGCCTCCAAAGGCATCTCTCTCTCATCGAACATGCGAGCCTATATCATCCATCATGTGGGTTGCTTGCCCTCATGGAAGCCCAAGCTGGGCTTGTTCTTCCAAAACTGGCCACCAAACTGTACCTACAAGACAAATGGATACACCCTCCAAGGATCACAGATCAAAGAATCATGATGAGTGAATCAAGTCAATAAAAGATCCATCAAAGCATGTATACCAAGACTACATCATACAAACATGTGCTTAAGAAACTAGATATTTTCCAAGTTTGGTTGTGGGAGGGTTGGCATGGTCCTCTTTTTCAATGGATCAAAACCCTTAATTATAGGAGCCACCCTATCTGAGTCATGTGAATGAAGTGGAATGGATGGGAGAAGTACTCAATGAGCATGGGGTTCATGATATGCAAGGGTCCATAATATCTTATTTATGGGTGCCTTTGTGGACGGTATGTTGCACCTTCGTCCATAATGTGTTATTTCCAAGCCCGTCAATTGACTTTTATCTTTCTTTCTTTGTATTTTGTTTCAATGTAGCATAGGGTGAGTTGGAGGCCATTGCCATGGCATGGTGACCAAATAACAACAGTGTCACCCACAAGTACTTTCACGGAATTGAGAAGGTTGCCTCATGATGAGAACCCCTTTCCCTCAGCCATGTAGCTGAGAGCCATTACCCTGGTGTGGTGGCCAGAAATGGTAATGTCATACCGTTAGATAGCCATGGACGTGATAGGTTGGCTCGTGATGAGACCCCCTATCCTCAACTGATCCTTTAATCATTTTTATTTATTCTTTTCACAGGGTCCTTAATTTCTTGCGGAGAAGCTTTTCACTGCTTTTTATGAATCCCCTGGGCGAAGCATCTAGAAGGTTTCTTTCATTAGGATTATATATTTTGCCAGCTAACTCCCCTCTAGGCC
The DNA here is from genome assembly GCA_010110895.2 of Picea sitchensis. Classification (NCBI taxonomy): domain Eukaryota; kingdom Viridiplantae; phylum Streptophyta; class Pinopsida; order Pinales; family Pinaceae; genus Picea; species Picea sitchensis. Next base: position 19,112 of record SNQJ01S0058212.1, read on the forward strand.
TTTATCCCCTTCTTCCCATGAAATGAGGAATGGTCCCTTCTAGGGTCAGTCTACCCCAAAATCTGAAGAGATGGTGTTATGAGGGGAAAGAATGATGGAAAATGGTAAGTATGGTCGGGAATGGCATGATGAATCATCAAAGGAAGCTCCCAGAAACACCCCATCCTAAGGGTGACCATCTACTTGAGTGCCCAAGTCAACCACCATCATTTAAACAAGGCAAAGGCATAGTTTCCAAAACAAATGTCTCATAATAAAAAATAACCTCTGATACACAAGCTTGAATGCCTAAAATATTAAAAGATACCCACCATCATACCTGACTTGTACCGCATGGAGATAGACCCAAGTGACCTGTGGTGGCAATCTAGTGTGGATGATGACCAAGTGTTGGGTCAATGTGGTGGCGATGCGGGTCTCTAGCTGTGCAAAAAGATAGTGTTGGTCATGTGGTCTCTTGGCACTCCATATTTGCAACCTAAGGACATCGAGACATAATCTCCTTAGTTATTCACAAAATGGGGATAACATGGTACTTTGAGCAAGCCTTTTGAGCTTAGAGATGAAACGTTGGGCCTCCTCCTCCTTGTGCGCTAGGGTCTCTTCCACCAAGCCAAGGATTCTCTCCATCCAAAAGGTGCCAAGTGTCAAGCCAACACCACCACAACCCAAACCCTAGCCCCAACCAAACGTCAAGCCCCAAGTTGTAGCGTTCTACCCTCCAAAGGCAAGTCATTGGGGTGATGAAGGGCTAGGATAGGTCATCCAAGGTGTCTCTCAAGCCTCCAAAGGCTACCATCATCATCTGATGTGCAGACCATGGTATCCAACATGTGGGCTTCATGCCCCAAGGAAGCCCCGACTAGACTCGTTCCTCCAAAACTCTCCACCAAGCAAGGTCATGCAAAGACAATGAATGTTCCCTCCAAGGATCTCAAGTCAAATGCATCATGATAAGTAAATCAAGTCAATAAAAGAGTCACCTAAGCATGTGCATCAAAAACCACCTCATCAAATTAAACAAGTGCTCAAAGACTCTATGCAACTTGTCAAGTTTAGATATGGGAGGGTTGACAAAGTGACCTATTGGGTGAATCATTCCCTAAGTCAAGGAGTGTTTCCTAGGTGGACCCCCCTCTAAGCCATGTGGAGAAGATGAAGTGGATGGGGGAAATAATTTTGGGCATGGTGTTCATGACATATAAGGGATCGTAGTGTCTCATTTATGGGTGCCTTTGTAGAGGGTGTGTTGCACCTTCGTTTTCAATGCATCCTTTTTCCAAACCCATTTAATGCAATTAATTAATTATGGTTCAAAACAACTGGGTACTCCCTATGGGGTAGCATATAGCTTGGGGGGAAATACCATAGGGTCACTTGAAGGAAGAGGTACATAAAGTTCCATGGGGGTAAAGTCTAGCTTGTAACACACTTGTGTAGATTCCTCAACAAGTGGGACAACAACTGGGTACTCCCTATGGGGTAACATATAGCTTGGGGGGCAATACCATAGGGTCACTTGAAGGAAGAGGTACATAAAGTTCCATGAGGGTAAAGTCTAGTTTGTAACACGCTTGTGTAGATTCCTCAACAAGTGGGACAAATATATATATATATATATTTGTGTGTGTGTGTGTGTGTTTGCTTTTGCAGGTCTTTGAATTTTTAGGAGAAACATTTAGTTGTTCTCAAGACCTCTTTGGGCCAACATCTGGAAGGTTATGATTTGAATTTTATCTTTTGCCAACTACATTCCCTCTGGGCCTTCAACCCCTTCTTCCCATGAAACGAGGGACAATCCCCTCTTGGGTCAGTACACCCGAAAATCATAAAAGATAAGGAGGTGATGGGATGAAGTGTGGAAAGTGGTAAGTATGATTGGGAATGACACAATGACTTGTCAAGGGGACCTCCCAATATCAAACCCATCCCTAAGGGTGACCACTTACTAGGTGCAATGTCAACCACCAAGGTGAAACAGGGAAAAGAGCATAACTTCCAAGCAAACGTTACATAATCAAAAGAAGCTTCAAATGCAACATACTCAAATGCCTCAAATATTGAAATGACACTCACCATATTACCTGGCTTGTACCTCATGGAGTAAGACCCAATGTCTCTCGGAACCAAGCTGATGTGGCAGATACCATCGTGATAAATCTGAGATCTATGTTGGTGAGGTTGGCCTCTGTCTGTGCAAGTAGACATTGTCAGCCATCTGTCTCTCGATACTCCATGTCTGCAACCTGAGGGCCTTGAGACATCATCTCCTTAGTTATCCCTAGGAATTGGGGATAACATCTGACTCCTACTTGGGGACATGTACTCATCGTAGAGTGCATGATAACCTCAACATCTCCTGGTTGGACCCGTGTCTATACTGAAACATAAAACCGTAAAATCTAGGGTGGTTCTACTCACCCTTGTCCATATAATCAAAATCGAAATTTCAAAATTAACAACTAATCTAGAAATTGTTTTATTTATTTTTTCATATATATGATGGAAAAGAAACATGTAAAACAATAATGCAAGTAGAGAAAAATGAAAATCAGAAATGAAATGCAACTAAACTATCGTGAGCAATCAAGATGCAAATGCAAGAAAGCAAGATGACCTACCTACTTACTTGGGGCCCTGGGGCCTTGAGGATTAGGTCCTGAAATGTTAGGTGAAGTCATACAACCAATGCAACCATTTGTTCATCATTTTATCAAGGTATCTTCCCCTATGCTTAATCATGTAATACAACAAAGATAAGTTAAGCACATAATAATCATGAGCATAAATAGACATATAATCAATTACGAAATGAAACTCATGGAGATGGGTGGGAGGGAGAAAATCATGCTGGAAAGAGAAGTCGTAAGCCTGAT
>SNQJ01S0058212.1:26868-45594 GCA_010110895.2 Picea sitchensis
TGGCCATTCACTAACCCTGTTGGGATTTGTCCCTGTTGGCTAGTCGCTAGCCTTGTCGGGGTTCGGTGGTTGGAGAGTCGAACAATTCGACATCTTTGTAGCGCCAAGTCGCAAATTATTGAGAGGCGCCATGGTTATTTGACCTGTGATCATGATCCATGATCACATGGGAGTAGAGAGAGAGAGAGAACTAGTTTACGCTAGGCCTCCATAGATATTTCGGGGGCTCTGACTCTGCAGGAAGCAACAAAAAAAATTATTATGGTAGTGGGTGTGTGACAGCAGGAGGAAGATGAGGCAGGACAACTTCACCTTCATCAAGCGAGATAATGGACACTGATATCTCATTCGAGTCTTCATCATTGAGATCTTCTTGACAAATTTTTTCATGGATCTGTTCTTCTAGCACTTCTTCTCCAAAGGGTGGATGATACTCTTCTTTAGTTTTCCATTCCTCGTTTATTGTCTCATCATCCACAGGAAAACCTTCTCTATAAAGAGCATCTTTGAGCTCTTGGAAAGTATCTTGCAAATTCTAAGTAGTTGGTCGACAATGCCCGAGAAATTCTTCAATGATATTTCTAGAAGATGGGATACGTTTTGGATCACATGAGTGTGCAAGCCAACTCCTTTGACTTGATTCCAGAGAAGAAACAAAAATTTTCATCGGCACATCTTCATGTAGCACATTTAAGCTCGAAGCATACTTCATGTAATTCACGACATGGGTAACTGTTAAAGCTGGATCACCATTAAATTAAGGGAAACTTTCCCTCCACTCCGTAGAGAAATGATTTGGATATCCAGGACATCAATAGAAGGGTACACCTTATGGAATGCCCATGGTAAGTCTCGTGATGCCATGGTTCCATTACTTAAGGTAATACCTAAATGGAGTCGCCAGATGAATTTTATGAAAAACTCATCAAAAATAGAAAAGGGAACTTCCCTCAAATGGAGTCACCATGCAAGCTTACAGGAAAGGATTTGGGATCAAAGATTTCCAAAGTGTCATTAGGGCACGAAAGAGGATTCAAAATCCTCCCCAACAACGACACCAAAATGTTATCGCACAAACTGTAGGTTGGGAAAAGCCCGACCCAATCCACAAGATGGTGATAACTATAGGAGAGTCTACCCACTGTCACCTTAGATAAACTCTCCCCTCACTTTAGTGAAGGAGAAGTCCTACACATGGGGGGGAATCTCGGGTGACCCCAAGGGGAAAAGAGATGGAAATTGGTGTTATGGAAGTGATACCCATATAGGTCAAACTACTAAGTGGAGAATGGCTTGGAAACAAGTCTCATAAATGGTTAGTGATTGCAAGGTGCTTGAGTACCTGTAGAAGATAGTTGTACCTTCCCGAGACACAAGAAGAGACAAGTATACAAGCTCAAATATTAAGTGGACAAGAAAGTTAAGCTTGTTTTCCCAAACTACAACAATAAACAAGAGCATATATCAACAAGGCATAAAGCTAATTACTGCAAATTTAACCACTCAAAGCGTTAAAGATTTATTGAGAGATGAAGCATAAAACAAATAGATTATTTCCCAATACTTTAGCACAAACTTTAGTGGTATTAGAGGGTTGTTGTATGACGTTTTCATACTATGTTTGTAACATCCAAATGGTTGTAGCAATAATTTTCTACAGCAACAAGTTTCAACAACGAAAATAAGCAAGTAATCCGACAAAAAGTTCACCAATAAGCAGTAGAATGATAGTAATGGCTTACAAGCAAATTTCCACGGTTGAAATGCAAGTAAAATTTAAAGATATAGAGTGATTTGTCGCATCCCTAATGGTTGTAGATTTTATTTAGTTATAGCTCAAAGTATAATGGGCTAGTCAAGACGCCCTAGATGATTTAGCAAGCTTAAAGCATACAAAAAAGATTCCAACTTGAACAAGATCAATATCTCTCTAAATCACATATACCAATGCAATGATTTATGTAGTCTTTTAATGAATGAGCTATTTATGCTACTTCCTTAGGGGTGTAAGCCTTTTTACTTCCTAAGGCAAGCAAAACTAGCAAAGAGAAACTAGGAGGGTGTAAGCCCTTTTACTTATCCTAGTAATCCTTTGTACAATAGATTATTCAATAAAATTATGATGGACTTAGTGGGGTTGTGTACCCTTATATTCCCCAAGAGATTAGCAAATTAACCTTGCAACCAAGAAATAAGCAATAACAAAGCAAATATTCTTTACCTAGTCCAAGCATTAACAAGATAAACTCCTCTTTAACCAAGAAAATTCCATCACAATGAAAGAATTATCCTCCAAGAGAGATAGTGCATCACTTCTCCATCCAATAGCAAAGACAAACCATCACAAAAGCAAGTAGAAGAGAGAGATAAGTAAATTTCCCCAGGAGGGGCACAAATTTCACCCAAGTAGTCTTCTCAGAATGAGAGAGCTATGATGAAAATGAAATATAAATTATCTTTATTTATACAAATCTCCTAAAAAGTGTTTTTCCACTTAACAAGGGTAAACCACAAAACAAGGGAGACATTTCCCTTTGTTTTTCCCTTTTACAACTTTAAATTTGATTTTGCACATAAGAAAATCCCTTAAAAGGCATGACGTCACCCCTTCTAGGGCAATGTTTGGCACTTTGAGCAAGTTGTTTGAGCTTGGAGATGTAACGTTGGGCCTCCAAAGGTCTCTTCCTTGTGCATTGGGGTATCTTCCATCAAGTCAAGGCTTCTCTCTATCCAAAAGGTGCCAAGTGTCAAGCCAAGGCTTCTCTCCATCTAAATTTTGTCAAGTGTCAAGCCAACACCACCACAACCCAAACCCGCCCAAACCAAATGTCAAGCCCCAAGATGTAGTGCTCTAGCCTCAAAAGGCAAGTCGTTGGGGTGATGAAGGGCTAGGATAGGTCATCCAAGGTGTCTCTCAAGCCTCCAAATGCTACCATCATCATCCAGTGTGCAGGCCATGGTATCCAACCTGTGGGCTTCATGCCCCAAGGAAGCTCAAGCTAGGCTCGTTCCTCCAAAACTGTCCAGCAAGCAAGGTCCTGCAAAGACAATGAATACACCCTCCAAGGATCTCAATTCAAATGCGTCATGATAAGTAAATCGAATCAATAAAAGAGTCACCTAAGCATGTGCATCAAAAACCACCTCGTCAAATTAAACAAGTACTCAAAGATCATATGCAACTTGCCAAGTTTAGATATGGGAGGGATGACAAAGTGACCTATTAGGTGAATCATTCCCTAATTCAAGGAGTGTTTCCCAAGTGGACCCCCCTCTAATCCATGCGGAGAAGATGAAGTGGATGGGGGAAAGAATTTTTGGCATGGGATTCATGACATATAAGGGATCATAGTGCCTCATTTATGGGTGCCTTTGTAGAGGGTGTGTTGCACCTTCATTTTTAATGCATCTTTTTTCCAAACTCATTTATTGTCATTAATTAATTAAGGTCCAAAACAACTAGGTACTCCCTATGGGGTAACATATAGCTTGGGGGGAACATCACAGGGTCACTTGAAGGAAGAGGTACACAAAGTTCCATGGGGGTAAAGTCTAGATTGTAACACACTTGTGTAGATCCCTCAACAAGTGGGACATTTATATATATGTGTTTTTTTTTGCAGGTCTTTGAATTTTTAGGAGAAACATTTTGTTGTTCTCAATACCTCTTTGGGCGAGCATCTGGAAGGTTATGATTTGGATTTTATCTTTTTCCATCTACATTCCCTCTGGGACTTTAGCCCCTTCTTCCCATGAAATGAGGGACAATCCCCTCTTGGGTCAACACACCCGAAAATCCCAAAAGATAAGGAGGTGAGGGGATGAAGTGTGGAAAGTGGTAAGTATGATTGGGAATGGCACGATGACTTGTTAAGGGGACCTCCCAGTAGAAAACCCATCCTTAAGGGTGACCGCTTACTAGGGCGCAATGTCAACCACCAAGGTGAAAAGTGGCAAAGAGCATAACTTCCAAGAAGACGTTACACAATCAAAAGTAGCTTTAAATGCAACACACTAAAATGCCTCAAATATTGAAATAACACTCACCATAATACCTGGTTTGTACCTCATGGAGCAAGACCCAATGTCTCCTGGAACCAAGCTAATATGGCAGATACCATCATGATGAATCTGATATCTCTGGTGGTGAGGTTGGCCTCTGTTTGTGCAAGTGGACGATGTCAACCATCTGTCTCTCAGTACTCCATGTCTGCAACCTAAGGGCCTCGAGACATCATCTCCTTAGTTATCCCTAGGAATTGGGGATAACACCCACAACTTGCACAACCCAAGGAATGTACCCCCTTCAACGCTCTCAGTCCATCGGGCTATACCATTCATTTATCAGGGCGTCCAGTTCACTTGGTCGGCCATAAATATCTCAGTTGGGGACTTCCAAGAACTCTCAGCTACTCTAGGAGTGCTCACAACAATATTCACAAGACTCTTGAGCCATTTCCTAAACATGAAACACAGTAAAAGATTACAACTCATTTTTATAAGCACACAAGCCATATTTCCAGCATAAAAGCATCCCAATAATGGCTTCCTTCCAACACAACATGATTGGTGCTCTTCCCAACACTCAGCTCCTCTCTTGCTATCCTCAAATTGCATGTAAAAATGGTCTTCCTCTTTGCATACGAATTTCCCTTTTTCTCCTTTCCTTGCTTGACTTTCACTCTTCCCAAAGTTGATTGTACTTTAGTCCCATGCTCCCAATAACTATGGGATATGACTCCTCACATCCACCCTCTTACATGAGTTTAATGATTGGCTTTCAGAACACTCAACAACAAAATAGAAGGTTTATACAATGATAATAATTTAAGGAATATGGGTTGGATTAATATCCATGAATATTTCCCCTTTGGATCCCCCTCTCTCTTGTGGAATCATAGCCCCCCCAATCGTTTTCATCCCTCTAGTATCACACCCATCTATTACTAGTTTTATTAATCATTTCAATGTACATAATACATAGTTTGGCCCCCATCCATATCAATCAAAATGGGCTCTTTGCCCCAATCATATTGGCTCACCAACCTAATTCACATTTATACAATTACATTGTAATTCGCGGGGAATAAAACTAGGGATGTTACACTTTATAAGTACTAGGAACATTAATGAGGTTACATCATGACTAAGTTGCATGATACATGGAAATAGGTACAAGTTTATGAAACCGATATGTCGTGTAAACACGACCTCTCCAAATTTTGAAAATACGGTATTTAAGATATACAAAAAAAAGACAAATATATATATATTTTTAATAACATATTATCTTGCAAATTTGAATAAAATAATCAAGAAAATTAGAATGATACATATAAATTCATCATTGTTTTTGTCATTATTTTCTTGTCATTAGGCATTTGTGTGTTTGTTGCGGGTCCAACGAACCTTTTACGAGATTTTGTGAACCTGAAATGCACCTTGTTTGGGATGAAATGCATGTTGGCTAGGCCAAACCAGTGTTACCAACATCCCGATAATATCGCCGACATCACGATATTATCATCGTTTTGAGGGTCGGCGATATTATTGCTCGAAAATATCACGATATTTTCCTCCAACAATAATGTCAAGATATTTTCAAAAATAAAGCAATAATATCGTGAGTCGATGGAAAATGTCGTCGAGCCGCGAACAATCACGAATAAAAAGCCAATTTTGGGTTTTAAAGTGTCATTTTGCAAACATAGGGTGGGGTTTGGAGAGCAAAGGAGCAAGAGCCGAAAACTTAAGTTTTTTTGTTATTTTGCAAATAGAAAGAGGCTAGTAATCTACTAATTATTGGTAATATTAAATGCTTAAAGTAAAAGGATAAAAAAGTGACATTCTCCTTTATCTTTCATTTTATCCTTTTACTTAAATTTTTAACATTACCACTAATTATTTCAAGATGTTTGAGAGTGGTTCCAACCTCATTGGGCTTCATATGGAGAAAGTAGAATTTTAGGTCCCATTCAAAATTCAATAGACTTAATGGTTTTTAGGATTTCAAGATTGGCATTATTGCAACATTTCCACTAGATGCTATCATGTATGAGGGTATGAAACTGGCATTTATTCAAGAGCACCAAGCCCTCTATGTATCTGGATGTTGGTGGCATTGATCGTTGAACTCTTATGTCATGACCCTAGTAAAAATGTACCCTTCACTCAAGTAAAATCACTTATTAGGCATTTTAAGCTAATGCTTAGAGGGTGACACTGATGATGAGGATCCTAATATAGACAATGATTTTGATGATATGTAGTTATTTGTTGTAACATGTTTTTTTTAGACTCTAGAGGTCATTTACAATCTCTTTCTTGATGTATTTTGGTTCAAAGATGGATTGCACTCAATGCTATTTTGGTTATATGCACACTTACTTGTTATTTACATGAGAAAATTTGCATATTTGTGTATAATAGTTTGGATTCATATGGATGCACATGAATATATCTTCACAGACTCCGACAGAGTGAGTTGTACCTGGAAGTAGCATCAATATAAGACACCAAAGTATAGCTCTCACTTCTTCTACGTGATACCAGAGTCCAATGTTAGCCCCAGGGCCTTCTTCCTCTAAAGGAAAATTTGTTTCTGGATCCATCACTTTTGCCCATAAATGGGGCAGAGGGAATCATTAGTTTATTTATCGGATTTCATTGTAGATGACTCATGATGATGAGATACATTGATTATATTTTTTGATGATATTTTCAGGCTTTAGAGTCAGGACATGATTAAGTGTTGATCTGTGATGTATTTGAGTTTACTAGACATCTTATATATTAGTTCTCTTTTCATATTTATGTGGAAATGCATTTATTTGATGTTGTTGATGCTTTAGATATTTACAAATTGTTTTTTTTTAATATTTTTGTATTTTTTCATTCTTACGACATTTTTCGATATTTTCCCCGATGTTGTCGATATTTTTGTTTTTGGACCCTCAACGATATTTTCGCCAACACGATGTTGGTAACATCAGGCCAAACACACCAGAAATGCAGACCCACATTTCGATATGCAATTCCAAATCTTGAAACAACCCCAAAACATTTATGGTCATTTCAAGACTCATTTCAGCATTTCCGTGCATCATTGGCCCAAAAACATGGGGGATGATGTTTTCTACAACTTAGCATTCATGATAATAAACAAATATATCTGCTATAAATGGGATGAATTTATACCATTCTCGCACCTCTTAATAGGTAGGTCCTATAACCATACCTTTACAAATATAACATTATTATTAAATAATAATTTATCATATCCTCATTTAAGAATAGAAAATAAAAGGCAAACAAAGTCCTTAACTGACTTGGATAGGACACCACCTAGAGACAACTAGATAAAATTAGTTTTTGATGGTGTAGCCAAAAGTGGTCCTATACTTGGAGGTGTTGGAGGAATGTTTAGAGATAAGGATGGTTGAATCCTTCGAGTATGCTATAGATTCCTAAAGGAAATTACAAACAACCAAGCTAAGATTGAGGCCTTGAATGAAGGTACTAAGAAATTGTTGAAATATTGTAACTGTGAAGAATATTCTAAATATAATTGAGTTACTATTATATAGATCAATCCCATTTTGTGGATTGATCATGTCAGGACTTATGTATAACCAAATCCCGTATTGTGGATTGGTCAAACCATGTTTACATGATGCTAATTGAGAAGTCGGCCCCTAGGGATAATTAAAGTGGTTTTAGCGACTAGTTGAAGAAGTCGGCCCTGCTTGATGAAAAGACACAACCCTAGCGCTCCTTAGCTAGTATAAATAAGAGAGGCTAGCGCCTCATTCACTCACTCACTCAAGTCACTCATCTATTGCACAAGTTTGATGGTAGTTGCAGTTAGAAGAAGGAGAAGAGAGAGGCACATTGCTCAGTCTTGGATATTCTCTAGTGTTTGGTCTTTTATCTTGGCATTGTATTGGAAATCTATATTAAGGAAGTTTTTGCTGGGTTTTCTCCCCCATGAGGGTTTCCTATGATAAAATGTTGTGTACCTTGTGATTGTATTTCTTTCAGTGATCCTACTTATGCTACTATTGTCTAGTAAATTGAAAATAACCTAATAGTAGCTCTAAAATTAACATGGTATCAGAGCTTGACTAAATAGAGCACCTTTCACTAGGTAACCAAAAATGTCACTGTTGTCGTACAAGAAAATTAGGGCTTTTGTTGGAAGATAATTTCAGCTTAAAAACCATATAGGGAAGTGCACCCTAGCCTAGCAAACTCATTGACAACTTGAGCGTGCCTTTTCAGTTGCCAGAGCCTCAAGAAAGTGAAACCCTAGTTTTGACTAGTAACAAAAACCCAGGAAAACCAGAACCGGTACGAGAAGTACCAGTCCAGATTTGCGCAGGTCCAATTTCAAGGGGTAAATTTTGGATTTTCTGAAAACAAACTGCACTAGCCTACTCGCCTCAGCCCAGTGCACCTCCTGATAAGTCCAGACTCAATTTCTGAGCACTTTCAATTTTTGGTCATTTTCCTAGCTCCAGGTCAAGATGTCTGCAAGCACCAAGCTCGTTGACAAGTTAGAAGGTGTGGAAAGCTTTCGTGCCTGGAAGTATAGGATTACACTCATTCTTGAAGAGAATGACCTTGCAAAATTTATAAAGGAAGATGTACCAAAACCCGTAGGAGATGTAGCTAAAGAAAAGTACGAGAAGGATATGGTTAGGGTCAAAAGAATCATTGCATAATCCATTAAATATCACTTGATCCCTCATGTAACTTCAAATAATACTCCAAAAGAAATGTTTGATTCCGTAACCATAATGGATGAAGGAAGGAATATCAACCAAAAGATGAATCTGAGAACCCAACTCAAGAGTACAAAGATGCAGAAAGGAGAAACCGTTCATGATTATTTCTCTAGGATTTCTCAATTCAAGGAACAAATCAAAGAAATTGGAGACAACCTAGAAGAAGATGAACTCATAATGACATGTCTTAATGGTCTCACAAGACCTTGGGATGCCTTTATCCAAACTATCTGTGTAAGAACGGAGAAACTCCAATTTGACAGTCTTTTGGAAGAATGTGTTCAAGAAGAAGCAAGAGTAGCTAACCAAGGAGCCGTACTATTAAGACATGACGATCAAGCCCTAACTACTCATGCTAAAGGAGGAAGGAAAAGGTGTCTGTTCCAAAAAGAGACTCGCCACCATAAGGAATCTCACTCCCCAAAGAGATTCACCCATTTTCATAAAGAATCTCACCCTCCAGGAGATTCCAGAAGTTTCAGAAAGGTCAAAGAAGAGAAAAAGATTTCTCCTCTTATCAATGTTATCATTGTGATAAGATGTGACATATTACTAAGAATTGTCCAACCAGAAGAGAAGAATACAAGAAGAGAAATAACAAAATACATCATGCCCATGCAATTGAAGATGATGATCCACCCACGAAGTTGACTAAAGAAGGAATTGAAGACTATGTTTTATTTTCTGCCGTCTCAGGATCTGTGTCACTTGGAGAGGATACTTTGCTCATAGACAGTGGTTCCTCTAAGCACATGATAGGTCAGAGAGACATTCTCTCTAGCCTTACAAAAAATAACTTTCCCCATAAATTTACACTTGGAGATGATTACCAATACCCTATCAAAGGAGTGGGAGAATCCACCTACAAGCTTAATTTAGGGACGCCGATGAAAATGAAGGATGTACTATATCTACCAGGGTTGAAAAAGAATTTGCTTTCTATCTCAACTTTAGATAAGAAAGGTTTCATGGTTGCATTCATAGATGGTGAGGTTCTTATGTGGCCTAAAGGAAAAACCATAGAAGAGGCAGTTGTTATTGGAATAGAATAAGGTGGCCTGTATAAATTAAAAGGTCACTTAGATGCAGCCTTGACTCACTCCACTGAGAGTCCATGTGAAATTTGGAATAAAATACTAGCTCACATTAACTACAAATCCTTACCATATGTAAGCAAGGTAGTTACAAGTCTACTAGAATTCAAGGTTGATCATGAAAGTGTGTGCAAGGGATGTGCACAAGGAAAGAACATAAAGAATCCTTTCCCGAAGAGCAACAATAAAGCAGAAGGAATCTTGGAGCTCATCCACTCAGATGTATGTGGCCCAATGTCATCAACCTCTCTTAGTGGGTATGTATACTATGTGTCATTTATTGATGATTATTATCGCAAGACTCAGGTTTACTTCTTGAAATCAAAAGATGAAGTGTTTGGAAAATTGAAGGAATTCAAAGCCTTGATAGAGAATCTACTTGAAAGAAAAATCAAGATACTCAGGTCAGATAATGGAGGAGAATACACCTCAAAAGAATTTGTAATATTTTGCAAAGATGTCGGGATTAAGAGGGAGCTCACCACTCCCTACAATCCTCAACAAAATGGTGTAGTAGAAAGAAAGAATAGAACTAAAATGGAAGTAGTGAAGACTATGATCCATGATCAAGATCTTCAATGCACTTATGGGTTGAAGAAACAAGAACAACAATGTATGTCCAAAACAGACTATCTCATAGTGCACTTGGATTCAAAACCCCCAAAGAAATTTTCTCCGACAAGAATCTAGAAGTAAGTCATCTCAAGATATTTGGCTATCCAGTGTTTGTACACATTCTGAAAGAGAGGAGAACTAAGTTGGACCCTTCAGAAAAGAAGGGAATATTTGTTGGATATTGTGAGGTCTCTAAGGCCTTCAGGATTTACATACCAGGTTACCATCATATTGAGATCGACAGAGATGTAACCTTTGATGAAGATGCAACACTCAAGAAATCAAGGAGATGTCATATTGAAGAAGTATATGAAGAAGAAATTGTAGCTCCTAGAGTTGTAGAACTAGTGAGGGAAGTTACAATTACCCCTGATGATGAGATTCTAGAAGATCATGATATGATAGAATCTTAAGAACCTCCCCAAATGACGATCTCTCACAAGAGAAAGCCATCTTGGGCAAGGGAACTTATTCAATATGTAGAGAAGCATGGTGCCCTAAAAGGATGTTGTTTTTGTCAGGGGTCAACCATGACTTCATGGCAAAGTAGGAAACAATCCAGTATTGCTCTCAGCACGACAGAAGCATAATACATTGCAGCATGTTTCGCCAGCTGTGAATCCATATGGCTTCGGAAGTTGTTGACATGTCTACTCGATATGGAGATGGAAACCACCGCTATTCTATGTGATAACCAAAGTTGCATAAATATGACGGGAAACCCTGTGTTCCATGACAAGTCGAAGCACATAGAAATCCAGTATCACTGTATTCGTGATATGGTGCAGAGAGGAGCTGTAAAGCTCCAATATGTTGGCACAGATGAGCAGGTTGCAGATGTGTTGAATAAGCCTTTGTCTTGTGTAAAGTTTGAATACTTTCGAGACAAGCTTCATATAGTCTGAAAGGACCTCCCTCAAAAGAGGGAGTGATGTTGATGATATTATGGTATCTTTACCAACAACGGGTAGCTCAATTAGGATTTTATATCTTAGGGGATTGATCATCCTTGGATAGATCCTGAAGGTCCAGTAAGGATGGTTTGTCAGAGTACCTGTGCATGTATATGCCAACTGTGTTTAGTAGTGGTAGCTCCGTTAGGATTTTTATAATCCTAGGGAATCCTATGATTCCTAGGTAGATCTCGAAGGTCCGGTAAGGATGGTCTATTAGAGTATCACGTGGTAGCTCCGTTAGGATTTTATATCCTAGGGAATCTTATGATTCCTGGGAAGATCCCTAGGGTTTGTCATAGTACCACAAAATGTTGTTGTTACACCTGCCTCATTCTGTCTCTATATGATGATGATGTTGTTATCTCAGCCTCATGCTGATGATTTTGTTGCTCCAACCTTGTGTTGTTGTTGATGTTTGTGTTCCAGCGTCGTGTTTTTGATGATGATGTTGTTTCGACCTCGTGTTGTTGTTGATGATGATGTATCATCCTTGTGTGTTTTTGATGATGTTATACTAACCTCATGCTATTAATGATGGTGTTGATGTTGTTGCCTTGGCATTATGCTAATTGATTTTGATGCAGATGATGATGATGCTACTCCAGCTCCATGCTGTGAAAGATGATGTTATTGATGATGAGAAAAACTTCCAATGATTTATAGATATGCCAGTCAATGTTCCATATGTTGATGATGTTGTTGCCCTCTCTCTCTCCTGATGTTGTTGTATTGTAGAATACCCTTCTTTTTAAGGGGGAGTGTTGAAATATTGTAAATGCGAAGAATATTCTAAATATAATTGAGTTATTATTATATAGATCAATCCCATTTTGTGGATTGATCATGTTGGGACTTATGTATGACCAAATCCGCTATTGTGGATTGGTCAAACCATGTTTACATGATGCTAATTGAGAAGTCGGCCCCTAGGGATAATTAAAGTGCTTTTAGCCACTAGTTGAAGAAGTCGGCCCTGCTTGATGAAAAGACACAACCCTAGCGCTCCTCAGCTAGTATAAATAAGAGAGGCTAACGCCTCACTCACTCACTCACTCAAGTCACTCATCTAGTGCGCAAGTTTGAAGAAAGTTGCAGTTAGAAGAAGGAGAAGAGAGAGGCACATTGCTCAATATTGGATATTCTCTAGTGTTTGGTCTTTTATCTTGGCATTGTATTGGAAATCTATATTAAGGAAGTTTTCACTAGGTTTTCTCCCCCGTGAGGGTTTCCCAAGATAAAAGGTTGTGTACCTTGTGATTGTGTTTCTTTCAGTGATCCTTCTTAAGGTATTATTGTCTAGTAAATTGAAAAGAACCTAATAGCAGCTCTAAAATTAACAGTTATGTCTCAAACCAAGGAATTCAAAACATTGAGGTGGAAGGAGACTCAAAGCTAATCATTGATATTTTACTAGACAAAGTCAGGGAATGCTCTAACAGCCTGGAGAAGACAAGCTACAGTTAATAGAAATGTAATTTATAGCCATGTTAGAAGAGCAGCCGACAAGTTGTCTAACTGGCTTGCCATCATAGCAATTGATATATACTTGGACCCAAGGGAAATTGAGGTTCGTGATGTTAGTTTACATGTTGCTCAGTCAATGATTCTCCTTCAACTTGGCATGCTAGGGAAGTTCCAGGACCTGGATTTCTGTGTAGTAGTATGATTGTGTGGATGGAGGTGGTTTTATAAGATGGCACAACAATAGAGGGTGCATGCATGCCCCAACTTTAGACTTTTCCCGTTTCAACTTTTCTTGTTTTGGATTACTTATCCAGATTTAGGTAGCAAGAAATTTGTTTTATTGAGAAAGTGCTTTTCAGTTCAGAATTAGCAGAGTATCTAAATTTAGAAAAGCACATGAGTTATAAGTGTTTCCACTATGAGCCGAGCATTTATTTTCTAAGCAACCTGCTTATTGAGACTGGGCACACAACTCTAGGCTAAGTTGAGAGTTCAAGGTTTTGCTTCTACACTGAGGCGCTCTATTTTTTGTAAAACCCTTTCCTTCTTCATCTATAAAAGAAGGCAGAGTGGGTGAGTATTATTCATTCCAATTTTGAGCTAATGATTGGAGAGGCGATATGCACATGTGATAGGTCACTGATCTGATTTATTTTCCAGTTGATCTGTTTGATTAAGGTGTAAAGAGCTGCAGATATGGCTAGTCTCTATCTCTAAGAGTGTGAGCATCTAGAGGGCGCTTCCAACTTTACACCTTAGAAGTGTAGACTGCAGATGCTACTGAAGGAGGTTGATCTTTGGAGCTTTGTTGAGAGGAAAGTTACAATCCCTACTGATCGTATGTAGTTGGCCGAACACAATAAAAAGATGGCCAAAGCAAAGAGAATCATCCTTGATTTTGTGAAGGACCATTTGATCCCTCCCATTGCAAAGAAGAAGACATCAAAGGAAATGTATGATGCCTTGATCACTGTATACCAAAGTGTGAATATTTCTTGTAAGATGCCACGAAAGAAAAAGCTCACTATGTGAATATTTCTCCCAAGATGTCGTTGAAGAACAAGATCATTTCCATATGCATGAGTAAATGAACACATGCTAGTGACCCGATGAAGATCATCAGCTCATTGTTATTGGAATAAAAATGAAGGATGAGGAGTTGGCGCCCATAGCACTAAATGGTATTGTTTTTATCTTGGACTCCATTCATTCATGGTGTCCATGCCTGTGAGAAGCTTCTAATTTTAATAAGCTTTGAGATGATTTCATCTAAGAGGAAACCTATCCCTCATCAGAGATATGAGGAGAGGAGGTAAGAAAGGAGGCTCGAGATGGACCAAAAGGGCAAGACGGGAGAATCGATTTCTTCAAACCAGGGGAAGAAATACTTGACTCAGGTGAACTATTTCAAGCGCTACAACATGGGCCACTATGCAACTTAGTGTCTTGAGAGCAAGAAATCCAAGCAGTAATACAAACGTTTTGCATGAAGTGTAGAAGGTTCAACAAGAACGAATGAGTTAGCACCCAAAATCAAGACATCTTTTTCCATGGTATTGTGCCTTGCTGGTGTAGGGTAGTATGTGGGCAGTGGAGCATCCAGCCACATGAGAGTCAACAAGAAGGCTTGTTACAAGCTTCAAGAACAAGTGGAGCTAGGAAATGACTTCACTTATCCAATTATCAGAGTAGGCTTTGTCTCTTTATGCATGCCTTCAAGTGATGTTCTTGAGTTGGATGATGTTTTGTATGTTCCTAGTTTAATGAAGAATCATCTTTCAGTTTATTGCATGATAGATATATATTGTATTGTCGAGTTCAATGATCAACTAGTGATCATTAGAAGACGTCGCTTTGACCCTAGTAGAGTTTTGGCCATATGAGCGCATGAAGGTGGCCTTTACAAGTTGCTAGCATATCCGAAAAAGCATGATGCTTTAGTGCATGATAACGACAAATTGTGCAAGATTTGGCACAACTTATAAGTGGTTTGGCCACTTCCACTATGGAGCACTTCTGCTCTTGAGGAGACATGGTGCAAGGATTGTCAACCTTCAAAATAAATAATGTCAAAGTGTGCATGGATTGTGCACTTAGGAAGTATCCAAGACTAATTTTCCAAGCACATATCAAGAAATGTTCTTGATCTGATCCATTCATATGTATGTGCAAGAGTTGTGCACTTGAAGAGTATGCCAACACAACTTTTCCAAACAGTGAGCACAGATCAAAAGAGATTCTTGGCTTGATCCATGCATATGTATGTGGACCAATGATTTCAGCTTCTTTGATAGGTAGTTTGTACTATGTCTCTTTTATTGATGATTTCTCTAAGAAGACTTAGATTTATTTTATGAAGATAATATAAGATTATTTTATTAATGTCACTTGACAAGTATGCCAAGAATAATTTTCCAAGCACATATCAAGAGATTCTTCATTTGATTGTAAAATCCCCCTCTAAATTTTTCGGAATTTTATCTCAGTTTGGTAGTGTAGATGTTTTGCTAAACACTTGTTTTTAGGTGTTTTTGGATGTTTGCTAATGCCAAAGTGTTAATAACAATTTGAAGCTCCTTTAGAATACATTTGATACCCAATAAATATAGGACATGAAACTAAAATAATGAATACCCGGTTCTGCTTGTTAGAATTGCAAATGCGGAAAACACAATTCACATATGATAATTAACAATCACACACATAAGAAACACATGGATTTCACATGGTTCACCCAAATGTTGGGCTATGTCCACCAAGAATAGGCATCAGTTGTCTTATTATTCAGATCATGGAGATTACAACAGACTTGCAAGTTCTCACTCTATCTCTCTCTCTGCCTCTACGGGCTTACATGTATTTATATACATTTACAAGAAACTGATTATTAAATGCAATCCCTATCCATATTCTAACTTGGTCTATTTGGTTGTAACCAATGCAGAATAATAGGATCCAAATCCATCCTTGAAGGAATTTGTTGTCACCAAATCCCAACAATCTCCACCTTGACAACAACTAACCTGATACCTTGCTCTTTCCTTTTGATCATCACCTTTTCTGCAAGCCAAGAGAAGCCAAGCACCACTGCAACTTCTCTAATAAAACTGGTGTCATGATCTCACCTGTGTGACTTGCTCAAGTTTGGATTTCTTGAGGGGTCACTCCACCTCGAAAATGTCTTCCACAACTGTGTTGTGAGACATATTTAGTGATAGATCTCCTCTTATCCAAAACACCTGTATTACAATATACATTACAATTATCACAGACCATCTCAGTGTAACCATTATAGGTGACATTTGTGCTTCTCAAACGCTAAAGCACCCATTTCACTGCAACACCTGAATCTGTCATGCATTTGACAACATCATTAGCATGTGAAACATCTGTCTTAACCATTTCATCACATACAACAGACCTCCTACTGAACTTACACGAGACATAACCTTTTCTTCTTTATAGACATGCCCTATGCTTGAAGAAAACTTATAATGGAAAGCAAGAGGGATAAAAATTGGTTTTACAATGTTCATAATGAACTCCAACCACAACTTACCATTACCATCTCTGTGTACTTCCATGCCCATAATTTGTTTTGTTGCTCCTTGATCCCACATCTGAATTGTCCTATCCGCCTAAGTCATTTTCTTACTGATTTTATCCATGCTTCAGCTTGCATCGAGCATATCATCAACAAATAACATCAAGACTGTGAATGTACTATAAACTGTATAGTCATTCCTACCCTTTGAAAATTTTTGACTCACTATGAAGGATTCAAACCTCTTGTATATTTGCTTGGGTACCAATAGGCCATACAATGAATTATCTAAAATGCAAACAAATTTACCATTGCGATCTTGAATCAACCATTTTGGTTGTTCCATACATAATATATCTCTGTTAATGATGACCTTGTGAGAAGTAGGATCCCACACACAACATCCCTTTATACCACCATCATAACTTGCAGAGATATAAAACAAGTAGGAATTCAAAAACAAAGATTTTAAGTTTGGAAATGATTTACTGCTTACCAGTACCTGCAATTCTTTTTTGCTTTTATGACCTTGATTCTTCTGTCATAAACAAGAAGATACATCTGTCACTTCAGATGCCACTTCAGTACTACCTTTCAACTTATAAAGGTTATCTACCTTTGTTGCCTTCGTCACTACTAAACTACCTTTCTACAATGTGAGTGCTCCACCTTGACCTGTATACTTCTATCCACAAGAATCCAACACTCCTAATGAAATCAAATTTGATTTAAGCTCAGGCACATATCTAACATCCGTTAATTCCCTAACAATACCATTGAACATCATGATTCTAATACTGCCAACCCCAATAGTTTTACATGGAATACCATTTCCCATAAACACTACACCCTCATCAACAGATTGGTAAGAAAATAACCAATTTCTATGTGAGCACATGTGGTGGGAGGCACCTGAATCTAACTGCCATTCTTCTTGATATTGTAAATTACTAGAAACAGATAAAACTTGATCACTCATACCTAAATTTGTTACAGCCAAATTTGCTTCCTTCGTAGAGTTTTCCTAAGATTCCTTTCTCTTGTAGCAATCTTTCTTGAGATGTCCTATTTTGCCACAGTACCAACATTTTTATTTACCCTTTCCATGTCTTGACTTAGATCGAGAAAAACTTCTCTCATTCTGCTCTTTAGTTCGACCTCTGACCAACATCGCCTTTGAAGTTGATGTTTCTTGACTAGATTTTCTCATCTCCTCAACCAACAAAGCTCCCACAACAGAGTCGTAATATAAAACATCTGTTGAGCTAAAGCTAATAGAGGCGACTAGATTATCCCAAGACTCAGGCAATGAATGCAATAGTGCAATAGCCTTATCTTCATCTTTGAATTTAATTTCCATACTAGTCAATTGAACTATAAGGGTATTGAAGGTTTTTAAATGGTCAACAAATTTTGTAACTTCTTTCATCCGCAAACTGTATAAATGTCTCTTCAAGTAGATTCTGCTCGTCAAGGACTTCGTCATATATAAACTTTCCAACTTGCTCCATAAGCTTCATGTTGTATCCTCTCCTACAATATTAAACAAAACCTCATTCGCCAGACATAAACGAATGGTACTAAGAGCTTTTGCATCTAGATCTTGCCATTCCTCATCCGTCATGGCTGTTGGTTTCTTTGACTTGTCTGCCAATTCTTTTTGCAACCCTTGTTGCACCAGTAAATCCCGCATCTTGAGCTTCCAGAGCTCAAAGTTGCTTTTACCGTTGAACTTTTCAACTTCAAACTTCGAACTCTGCATCTTAGCCATTAGCACAAAAAATCTCCCAATACCCACTGCTTATAAAAATCCTTTTAAATATGGAGGAGTAATAAATAAGGGTAAATGTGGATCCTTAATAAATAAGGTTAAATAATAACCCCAAAAGGTTTAAAATAATATTTTTTTTTATATTTCATAAAACCTTTTATATCGACTTTAATTTACATAAAATCCACGTGATCCACCTCACATAAAGGTACTCCTTTAAATATTATATTAAATTCTAAATAAAACAAACCTTCATCCCTTTAAAAGACCATGCCTTAATTTTTTAACAAAATAAACCATACAAATGTTTTGAAAGGAGATCGATGCTCCTTCACAATGGGTGGGGGAGTGCTACTTTGAATATCAACGCTCCCTTAGGGTTCATGTCACACACCCACTACCATAATAAATTTTTCCGTTGATTTCTCAACAACCAGAGCCCCGAAATATCTACGGAGACCTAGCGTAAACTAGTTCTCTCTCTCTCTCTCTGCTC
>SNQJ01S0058212.1:56036-88774 GCA_010110895.2 Picea sitchensis
CTCTGTAATAGACCTGGTGTATATGATCACATACCTACAAACCTTCCTTAACTTTCACAACAAGAGACTAGCATTTTCATTATACTTTTATTTAGTCTCACATGACTAGTTTGGGATTAGTCAACAACCCTAACTTGAAATAATGATAACTAAGTACCTGTAATGAATAAATATCTGAAAATAGTACATAATGTTCTTCAATTTGTTTTATGCAATTCCTCCAGGTGTCACTACTTGGAACCTCTCAGAAAAGGAGTTATAGCAAAAATGACATACCTTGTTGAGTTCTGGCTTATTCTAGAGAGCGACCTTGTAGAGAATGCCCCACACAGAATATTTGTTGAATGCATATGAAAATGTTACACAACATACTACAGACTGTACTCTAACTAACACATTTTGTCTTACTGAATTTGGATTTGTTATGAAGAATTTATGACGTTTTTACCCGAAACACCTGTTTTAGACTAGTTTCAGAACTAACCACAAACCCTATTTTCCACGGAGTGTAACTCCAAAAATAAAACGACCCACAAGCTGAATTTTTTACCACATATACTTGGATTTGTTTCCTCAATGGCCTATCAGTTTCACGCTCTGAATAATTCTATAAAAAAAGTTATTGCGAAAATGGTGAGATGACCTGTAAATAACATACCTTAGAAAGCATCATCAAAAGAATTTATCCTCCCTTGAATTCCGGCTTTCTTTTCTTCACCTTCCCTCTAAAATTCGGCTTAGATATCCTTTGGTTACCTCAATCACCTATAGATATTCAATATGCTCAAGTGTGATATAAAATTAGAGAGCCTTGCCTCTTATTTATACTCTCCAAATAACATCTTCTAGGTCAGTTAACCCATTTCTAGGTCACTTTACCTATTTCTAGGTCACTTAACCCATTTCTAGGTCACTTAACCCATTTATAGGTCACTTAACTATTTTCCTCATTTTTAGGGTTAACCACTTTCCATAATTAGAAAGTTCTCCATTACTTTATCATTTAAATATTCCTCCTTGACTTTGTCACCTCACTTTATTATTTCAATAATCTTCTTTGATTTTGTCACTTCACTTTATTATTTAAATAATCCTTCTCGACTTTGTCACTTTACTTTATCATTTAAATAATAATTTATTCTTTGCAATCTCTTTGACATCTTTGACCTTTTTGGGCTTCAAGCCAACATATGAGAATCCTCCAACTTCGTAAGGCCATAACTCTCAAACCGTGAGGAGTTATGTGATGTTCCAGATACCACCAGAAATGGCATGACATGTACTATACATATAGAATAGTATTACCTTCAAATATATTAAAACTCATACCATTATACATGAAACAACCTTGGGTCCATTACCCAAACCTTTGTGCTACCAGACTTTCTTCAAGGGTTGACATCAATGAAAACCAACCTTAATCGACATATCTTTTGCTGGCAAATCTCTCCACTTGATGAGGTACTCTGTGATCAACTTGTTATTAAATATCCTCTCCCATGCCTCCAAGACCTCCTCAGGAACCAATACTAACTGCCCCTCCTCATCCAATGGGGGTAACTCGCCCGAAGAACTGACATGTTGTCCCAATGCTTTCTTGGGGCATGAAAAATGAAAGACATTGTGAGTTTTACTTCCCTTCGGCAATTCCAGCACCAATCCTCTGAACCACTTTATAGGGACCATAAAAGTGTGGCTTAAGCTTCTCTGCACCACTTTTCTTCAGTGAAAACTGTTTGTATAGTTGTAATCTCAAGAATACCAAGTCTCCCACTTCAAAAGTGTGTTCAACCCTATGTTGTCCACATAGATCTTCTATTGATTCTGGGCCATTTGTAATTTTTCCTTGAGAACCTTGAGAATGCCCTGGATCTCCTGGATCTAATACTTGTATTTGGGAACCCTGTTATCCCAAAATACAAAGTCAACAAAAGAAGGAACATTGTAGCTATATAATGATCGAAACAATGTCATAATGATAGACATATGATAAGTGGTGTTATGAGAGTGTTCCCCCAAATGCAACCACTTAACCCATGCCTTTTGTTGCCCAAACATGTAGTTACGTAAATACCCCTCGAGCCACTTATTCACGATCTCAGTCTGTCCATCTGTCTAAGGGTGGTAACTAGTGTTGGGAGTCAACTCTATGCCAACCAACCTAAACAACTCCTGCCAAAATGCACTAAGGAACCTGTTATCTTTGTCACTGCCAATATACTTTGACAACCCATGGAGTCTAAATACAACTCTAAAGAACAACTCTGCTACATGTGTTGCCTTATATTTTGAATATATGACAAAGAAATGTGCAAATTTGGTCAATTTATTGACCACCACATATATGCAATCTTTGCCCTGTACTTTAGGCAACCTTGTGATGAAATCCATGGATATGCTTTCCCACTTCTACTCCAGAATGTGCAATGGTTGTAGTAACCATGCAGGATGGGTCTACTCTGACTTGTTCTGTTGACAAATCACACACTCCCTCACATGCCTCAATACATCATCCTTGGGGCCCTTCCATGTGAATCTCTCTCTGATCTTCATGTAAGTTTTAAAGTACCCCGGATGCCCTGCCAAGGGTGTATCATGCATAGCCCTCATAATATTCTCCTTCTGTGTGGATTCTAAGACTAAGTATAAGTGGTCTTTGTAGTAGATCATGTCATCCACCACTTTGTACATGTCATCATGTACACTGCGATCCATCAACTCACAAGCAAATTTGTTCTTGGAATACTCCACCAAGAGGTGAGATTTCCTATCAGTTGAGACCTCTGCAAGTGAACATATCTCTGATTTCCTGGAGAGAGCATCAACAACTGCATTTTTCTTTCCTTTTACATACTCAATGTCAAAGTCATATGCCTATAGTTTGCTAACCCACTTCTGTTGCTTTTCATTCAAGTCCTTTTTCCCCAGGAAGTGTCTCAAGCTATTGTGGTCGGTCTTAACCACAAATTTTCCAACTACCAAGTATTGTCTAAACTTCACCAAGGTATGCATGATGGCGAGCATTTTCTTGTCATATATGGAGTATAATCTCTCTAACTCTGTGATATTTCTACTTTTGTATGATATTAGATGTATCTACTACATCAAAATTGCTCCTATCCCCTCACCCAAGGCATCACACTGAAGCACAAAGGGCTGAGTGAAATCATGAAGTGCTTAAACTGGGCAAGTGCTCCTCACTTCATCCTATCAAATGTCCTATGAGCCTCCTCTGTCCACCTAAACGCCTCTTTCTTCATGATATCTGTGATTGGTGCAACCAACTAAGAAAATCCCTTCACAAACTGCCTGTAGTAGTTGCAGATCCCAAAGAAGCCATGCTAGTGTGTAAGGTTCTTGGGTGGTATCCAATCCAATATAGTTTGTATCTTTTCCCCATGCACTTGTACTCCATGAGCACTGACCACGTGACCCAAGTATAATATTTTTGTCATGCCAAACCCATACTTTGAATCCTTGGCATATAATGACTGTTCCTCCATGATGCTCAGGATCTCATCCAGATGCTCCAAGTGTTCCTCCCATGTCCTGCTACATATCAAAAGATCATCAAAGAATACCAACAAAAAATTTCTCGACTACTTTTTGAATAGGGGATTCATACAGGACTGAAAGGTGGCTGGTGCATTAATCAACCCAAATGGCATGACCATAAATTCATAATGCCCATAATGGCATTTGAAAGCAGTTTTGGGAATATCCTACTATTTGAATATAATTTGGTGGTACCTTGATCAAAGATCAATCTTAAAAAAATACACTACCTTGTGCAACTCGTCTAGAAGCTCATTGATCCTGGGAATAAGGTACCTGTTCTTGATCGTCTTCTTATTCAATGCTCTATAGTCAATGCACATCCACATTGTGCCATCCTTCTTCTTCACCAACACTACAAAAGAAGCAAATGGACTAGAGCTAGGCCTCGCGTGTCCCGTCTCCAACAGTTCCTTATTGGCATTCTCAATCTCATCCTCGAATTTATTTGGATGCCTGCAGGGAGTGGTGATCACATGTTTTTCTCTCTCTTCTAATTCAATAGTGTGCTCAAATCCCTTGTCGGGTGGTCTCCCTCGAGGCATCTGTCCAAAAACTCGATCATGTTTGTATGTCCTTATGATACTGATGGTTGTTGTTTGAAAGTTTCTCAGTAGTGATTAAACACTCTACTGCATAAGCGACATTCCCATGTTTGAATATACCCTCCATTCGTTTGGTTGAGATGATCCTAGGAGCATCATTTGACATTCCCCTCAAAACCACCTTCATACCATCTACTGCTTTGAATTCCAACTCCATGGATCGATAGTCAACATAATGTTTTCCTATGAAAACAAACCATTGGACCCCCAATATGATATTAGTGTCTTGCAACTCAACTACATAGAAATCATCCGTCACTATGTAGTTTCCCAATGTTGCGCATAATTGTGGGATCTTTTGTGTGCAAGGAATAATGCGTCCACCAACTACGACGACATCAAACCCCTCAAAATCCATTGTAGGAATGCCCCTCTTAGCCACCAAGGTTGAGTCGATGAAGTTATGAGTTGCCCCACCATCAATCGGTATTGTGACCTGCTGAACTTGTACCACACCACAGATCCTGAAGGCGTGAAATATGGGGACACTCGATAGAGAGGCGATAACTCCACTCTTGATCTCTTCATGTGGCTGCTTCTAAGCTAATCTGTCCTGATCAAAATATTGTACTTGCTCTGCTTCCTCCTCTTTCTCACTATCTGAAAGCACCGCTATATAGTGTGCCTTACCCTTTCCCACACATCTATGTCTAGTTTCCCAAGGGTGCTTGCAGTCAAAGCAAAGATTCTTTCTTCTCAACTCATTACAAGTTGCCTCATCCAACTTCTCCTTACCAGTTCCTTCTTTTTGAAAGGGTTTCTTATCTTTATTTTTTTGGGGAACAAAAGGTTTGGAGAAAGTCTTTGTTTTCAGGACTGCATCCTCCATGTCCCATGTCCTATTAATGGTATCCTGTGGAGTCTTAAGTTTGAAGGATTTTACTCGACCACACAGTGGCTCAGATAAACCTTGAGTGAACAACATTACCAATCTCTGCTAAGATATATCTGTCACTGTGATTGCAAGCCTTTAAAACTCAGTAATGTAAGCATCCAGTGTCCCAACCTATTTGAGTTGTGCCAACTCTCTAAAATGTGATTATGGATTCTTCTTGTCAAACCTCTTCATCAACTTATGTGTGAAGTCCATATAGGAGGTGTTGCTGGCATGTCCCAGAGTGACCAATCCATGGTACTGTTATTGCACAATATGTAATTTCCCAAAGCCCAAGGAAAGTGAGACGAGATTGGCGTAACACGAGGATAATCCTGTCATTGTCATCCCAACAAGATACCCTTTTCTATTTAGGAGGAAAAACTTTCTCCAAGGGAGACGTCCCTAGACCTAGGGGGTTTGAGGAAGGGAAAAGGACAAGATAAACTACCCCTCTCNGGCGTAACACGAGGATAATCCTGTCATTGTCATCCCAACAAGATACCCTTTTCTATTTAGGAGGAAAAACTTTCTCCAAGGGAGACGTCCCTAGACCTAGGGGGTTTGAGGAAGGGAAAAGGACAAGATAAACTACCCCTCTCTCCCTAGGTCATTCAAATCATGTTTGATTAGTAAGTCACGTATTGATTGATGAAGCAAAAGTTAAAAATACGTGTACCTGCCCTTTACCAAGACAACAACAAACGTTATGGCGGTTTATGAGCAACAAATGATATTAGTGCTTCAACAAGACAATGAACTTGCAATACAAATTTCTAGTAAACAAGGGTATGCAACAAATGAAAAATGTATAACAACATTAAGTACAATGAATAAAGCTGGAACATATCTCAGAAAATGCACTGGTATAGACAATATAACAAGGTATTTAAAGCTTCAATGATAACACTTCATCATATGCAAGTTCTAAAGATCTATCAATCAACAAATGAACTTTCACACAAGCTGTCCAAGATAACTATAGAAGTAGCAAAATAAAAGTAATGACAACTATAATAAACCTTCAGAAATGCACTTTGTAACAACAATTCAATGCACACTTTAACTCTAATTGATAGTAGTTTGCTTCATACAGATTTATGGGTTGATTTAGTTAGCTTGTAAGCTTAGGTGGGCTGCTAAATGATGGTTGTAACAGTTGTTGTGATAGCAGCAAGGTAGGGTTAGTTTCATTAGACTAGGGTAGTGTTAGTGAAGGGTTAGTAAGGGCGGAATTTGAAGGGTTACGTTTGAATGTTGGTTGAGTTTTCTCAAGGAGAAAGAGTTTGATATTAGTGCCTTGTAGGGGGATGATGGAGTCAAAAGTGGCGGCTTCTACTTGGGGTTTTTAAACAATAATTATATCACGAATCTAAGAAGGAAAGGACCTAGGAGGAGTAGCACCTTAAGTCCTCCTAGGATCCAAGCTTTGAGAAGGAGATAAGCTAGGGTGTAGTCTCTTCTAGGCCTTAAAGTCTCCTTCCTCTTAGACTTATTTGAAAAATATTTGTATGCAACCTAATTAATCAATGCTTCTAAAGTGATAGCACTTTAGGGTTTTAGAGACATGATAATTATGAAGCCAATCTAATGAAGCTTAGATAAGAAAACAAATAAGTATCATTTTAAGTTCTTTGTTTCTACGGTTTATCTAGCATGCAATTTCATAATCTTTATCATGATCAAGTAAACAATATCATAACCATTCAAAAATGACAAGAGCAAATTTACTTACTTTCACCAAGAATAATCATGTTAAATAACACTAGATTGCCAAAACACTTCACCAATTTTGATTCAAGTTGCAAAAAATAGCCTCCAAGAGAGATGTGCCTCCTTATTTCAGCCAAAGACTCCCCAATAGGGCGCAAATTTCAAACCTCACTCTCCCAAGTGAGAGTTATGATGTTAAAATGAGAGTACTTTATCTCTATTTATACAAAACTTTGACTCTTGATTAATTTTAGGTCAAAATTAAGGTCGACCAGCCCAATTTACAATAAAATCCAATTTTGACATAACATAAATAAATTATCATCTCAAAACACCTCCAAGGGTGACGTTGAGTACCTAAGGTGGAACATTGGGCCTAGTATGCCGAACGCTTGGCCTCTAAAGGCACTAGATGATGCCCACACATGCCACCCAACTCACAACTGCCTCCAAAATGAGAACCTTAGCTCTGGATGACGTCTAAGGTCATGATGGTGATGTCTTGGGCATTCAAGGGCCAATGTCCATGTGGAAGAGCAAGATCCCCCTGGGTCTAGGTCTACCAGGGTATCTCCAAGGGAAACATCCTTCTTTCTTCCTGGTGCAAATCTATGATGTCTTCTTGCCCCTGGTTGGGGTTACAACATCCATCTGTGGGCTTTCAACCCCCATGAAGGTCCGAGCTAATCATTCCCTCATGTGTACATGTCCACCAGGCAAGGTCCTGCAACAACAACAAGTACACCCTCCAACGGTTCATAAGTCACAAGTGTCTTAGCATGTAAATCACATCCAATAATTAAATTACCCAAACATGTGCATCGAACCCCCTTTAACCAAGACAAATGCTCAAATATGTTATGCAATTTGACAAGTCAGGTTTGGAGAAGGTCTCAAGGTGTCCTATTGGGATAACCCTCCTTAATTTTGGGGTGTTTCTTAGGTGGGAGCCAATCCAGGTCATGTAAGTGTATGAGGTGGCATGGGGTGCAGTAATAACAAGGAAATGTAAGTGTTACCTGTGGGTGCCTTTGTAGAGGGCGGGATGGACCTTGTCATAAATGCTATTGTTTCATAGCCCATTCATTTCCTTTTACTCTGAGCTTTACTGGGTTTGATCTTTTGCTTTTGTGCTTCGAGGGAATAGTTGAGGGCCACTGTCCTTGCTTGATGACTAGATGTGACAATGTTATCCACAAACATTTCAGAGAGATGATAAGGTTGGCTCATGATGAGATCCCCTTTCTCTTGGCTATGTCACCAAGTGCCACTACCTTGGTTTGGTGAGTAGATAGGTGGTAGTGTCATACTGCTACAGGCCCATGGTCATAATAGGCCAACTCGTGATGAGACCTCCTATACACCAACTAGTACCTTGAGTGTTTATGTATCTTATGGGTTCCCTTTTCTTACTAAGAATCTTTTTATTGCTTTCTCAAGAATCCTTGTGAGAAGCATCTCAAAGGTTTCAATATTTGATTTTAACTCTTGCCAACTACTTTTACCCTATGGGCCTTTAGCCCCTTCTTCCCACAAGGAAAGGTACAACCCTTCCTAGTGTGGCTAATCCCAATGCTCGAACAAAGGTGAGGGGATATGAGAGGAAGAAAGATGAAAAGTGATAAGAATGGAGGGAACAGACGATGACCTTTCATAGACCCACCCAATGGCAACCCATCCTAAAGGGAGATCAACTTAATAGGGCACCATGTCACCCTTCCAAGTATGAACAAGTCAAAGAGCATAATTTCCAAGCAAACATTATGAAACGAAGGAGAATTTAATGCAACATATTCAAGTGTTTCAAGAATCAGAGTGACACATACCATGATACTTGGACTCATTACCTCATGGAGCAAGACTTACTGCCACTCCAGGAACATGCTGGTGGGATGGACATTGTTGTTGTTGATAAATGGACTGCACTGAAGAAAAGAGGGGCCCTCCGGGGCCATGATCAAGTCATCTGGCTCTCGCTACTCCATGTGTAGGACCTATGGGCCTCGAGGCGTGATCTCCTTAGTTATCCCTAGGGTAGGGGATAACATGTACCGCCACTCATGGGCCTCCACATCTAAGTGCAAGGTTTTGAATTTAATTTCTTATGCCTTCATCATTGGGTTGAGTTAGAAGTATGTGTCCAACTTTTGCACCCATGCTCTAGCTGTGCACTTGTTCGAACCATCAAAGGAGGAAATGGTGATCTTTCCAACCTTTCTCATGAGATCAATGTTCTGTTGACCCCGTATACCATTGTTGCCTCTATTGTGTCCATTGGTGCCTCCCAAACCATTGTTACCCCCATGGTTTTTGTTTTCCTGGTTACTAGCAATTAATTGCGTCAAGAGTTGTGCCAACTGTTGTTGGCCATTGGCTAAACCCTCTAAGATTTGAAAATCCATGTCCTCATTATTGTCCCCAATGACTTCTTCTTGTTTTTCCTATGGTAGGTTCTCTTCTACTTCTTCTTTTTTGTTAAATATGTGTTTTTCCCCTAACTGCCTCCTACTTCTATAGGTGATATACCCTTCATCTCTTTGTCTCATGAAACCCCAAACCCCCTTAGACTGGCAATATTGAGGCTCTGCTACCACTATAAAATACCCCTCTAAATTTTTCGGAATTTTATCTTAGTTTGGCAGTGTAGATGTTTTGTCAAACACTTGATGTTAGGTGTTTTTGGATGTTTGTTAATGACAAAGTGTTAATAACAGATTGCAAACTCCTTTAGAATACATTTGATACCCAATAAATATAGGACAACAAACTAAAATAATGAATACCCAGTTATGCTATGATATACGATGAAGCACCAACACATGAAGACTTCAAAGACAAATATTGTATTAATTTTTTGTAGTAGCCAATACAAATTTAAATAATCAACCAATATGATAGTAACAAAATGAAGAACATGTTATTTATTCTTATAGGCAAATCTCTACAAGTATGGAAATGAATGAGGCTGTAAACATCTGCCAAATATGGTTCACACCTGCAACAAATAGAACCCACAACAAATATTGTCTTCGATGCAAGAGAAAGTCACCTAACAAGTGAAGGAGTTGCCCACACAAAACAACAGGTTGACCCACACTCCCAAACTCGTCCACAAGAGCATAATATGACCCAACACTATGGGAAATAGGCCCAAATCTGAGATGATTTCCCAACAAGGAGAAAATACATTATTCCAGTAGAGGATATGACTCAACAGTAATAGAACTCGACCTGGGTAACAAGACTCAACCTCCAACATAAGAAAGCTGCCCAAACTCGGCCCCTCTACTCAGAAAATCACCCTTCTCACCAACAATTCACCCTTAAGAGTAACTCAACGCGAACCACAAACAACACTGCCCCAAATCACCAAAGATGCAACCTCAAGATGGACCAAACCTCTCCACACTAACAACTCGACCCACAGTGAGA
The DNA here is from genome assembly GCA_010110895.2 of Picea sitchensis. Classification (NCBI taxonomy): domain Eukaryota; kingdom Viridiplantae; phylum Streptophyta; class Pinopsida; order Pinales; family Pinaceae; genus Picea; species Picea sitchensis. Next base: position 66,216 of record SNQJ01S0058212.1, read on the forward strand.
AATACTTAGCCGCCAATGAAGAGCTCAACCACAAGCAAATAACCCAGCCACTAAAAGAGAAATCTTAGCCACAATAAAATGAACTATGACATAAATGAAGCATAGTAAAAAGATCTGGATGATCTCCTCCGAATGACCAACTAGAGTGGATAGTCTCACCACCAAAACCAATCTTCTAGTCTCTCTAGAGTTTTTTGTCCCAAGAGCCAAAGCCACAAGAGCTCTCTCAATTTCGTTTTTAGAAAATAACAATATGCATAACTAGAGAGGGAACCCTCATTCCCCTTTTATTCTTCTGTTGACCCTTTTACCCTTTTTATAAGTTAAAGTGACTTTTATAAACTCAATAGTCACGTATGCATTTTTTTATTATTAATTACTCAATATCACTTTTTAAAAATTTACTTTTTTCCCTGTGACATTAAATAATTAATTAATGCCCTTTTTTCCATTGACTATAGCCTATAGGAATCAATTAGGCTATTACGTCAGTTTCCTGAAGAGATCATTTGGAAAGGGACATTACATTGATCCATTCAGTAGTGTGCAAGGGTTGTGCACTTGACAAGTATGCCAACATTGCTTTTACAAGTAGTGAGCGTAGATCAAAACAAATTCTTGATTTAATCCATACATATGTGTGTGGCTCGATGACTTCGTCTTCCTTGATAGGTAGTTTGTACTATGTCTCTTTTATTGATGATTCCTTTATAAATACTTAGATTTATTTTATGAAGATAATATATGATAATACAATTTTATTAATGTCCAACGAATGACAACAAAAGTAGGTCAATAAGACTTCTAAGTACAATTGCATCAATACAAAGTAAGAGCACAAAAACAACTCCTATATAAAACAAGATACAAAAAGTAACGTATTGATCTAAGCTAAGACCTCAAGACTAAACACTAATAGCGGAAGGAGATCCAGGAGAAAAATGTGCAAGGATAATGGTTCTAGAATTTGGTATACAACTAATGCAAGCATATCGGGGTCTACTAGAGCTATCTCCCCTAACATTTGAGGTCGAATGGAGGAAACTAAGGATATAATATTGTCAAGAAGAGGAGCTGGATCTAGATCTATCTCTAGGGTCCGCTAGAGCTAGCTCCCCTAACATTTGAGGTAAAATGGAGGAAACCATGGATAGAAGATTGCCAAGAAGAGGATTCAGATGAGGATTTAAACCACACATTGTGTTTCTACCTAGAAGAGGTCATCTGTCACTAGGGCTCGAGTGACCTCATCTAGCTATAGATATGGGATACAAAACAACCATCTCACTAGGGTCTCTAGGAGGTAGGGATAACCCCCAAGCCCTCATTGATTTGCAAATGAAAGCAACATTGTTATATGTTTGTCTCTTGGTACCCCTGGTAGATGGGAGTATCACAAAGAAAGAAGTGATCATTTGGGTGGAGATTAGTCTAAGAGTGGTCAGATAGTCTGGAATCAGAGTCTAAGGACGTGCTACATGTACAAAGCTAGACATCTTTAGTTAGGATACCCAAAGAAACTAGAGAGGGTCTATGAATCCGTAAACAAACAATGGAACTACTCCCATATCTCATAATAAATGGGGCAACAAAAGATGAAGTGCTCCTTTATCTCAACGATTGAAGAATTCATAAGTGAAAGATATTGTATGACTGGTCACACTAGTGCTCTGTCTCCAACCGAAGTCTATGTGAACCCACTCTCAATTGGTCCAAGGAATATGAAGAGCATGCATCTAGTGATGGTATGTGTATAGAAGTCAGACAATGAATCGATCGTCAACTCCATGAAGTGCTCTACATAGAGGGCCATCTTTGGATGTAACCCACCAGGTGGTTCTGTCAAAGTGACCTAAATATACTACCTATTTTTGTAATTTCATCCCAGGTAATCTTATTCAACTCTTTCCTAATAGGTAAGAGGTGGCCAAGTGCATCAAGGGAGTAACTAAACGAAGGAAGCGGGCCCATCGAGATACTCACAAACTCAAAAAGATTTGAGACCCTCACAAACCAACAACATGCCCGCCCGAGGTGGCTAGCCAAAGTAATGGACTCTAATGAACAATAGGCCATGCACAAATAATGGTCTCAACCCATCACCAAGTCAACAAAACTCCAAACATGATGTAGGAGTAAGACCAAACTAAACACAATCTCAAGTTAGAGGGGGGGGGGCACCAAACTCTATGAGAATGATGGATGAAGAGATTGTCTACTTACACCTGATAATTTGTCTAAGGAGAAGGATTTTCACCCTCTCAATCGTGGTCCAATCAAACACTAGAAAACAATACCCCCAACCTTCGAATCACAAAGCATTGTGGGTTGGATAATGGATTCCATGAGAGACATATTGAATGATATGTCTTGGGAATGGTGTCAAAAACATTGTCTCTCAAGCAAGGCTAAGGATCCATAACCCTTGTTAACATGGAGCTAATGAGCATGCCCTAAATTAAACAATGCCTCGAGTAGTGTACTCCTAAGTATGTGTAGGATTTGGTGATCTCGATCACCTCCCCTCTAAAGAAGAAATGATGATTTAAGAGGACCTTTTTCAACTTTTTGAAGATCATAACATTGGTTTTACCCAAGTTGACAGTTAATTGTCAAAGATCACATAAAAGGGACAATGCATCTAGTTGTCTTTGCAGACCCTCAAGGAATGAGACCAAGAGTATCACATCATCAACAAAAATCAAAATAGATATGAAAACCTTATAAAGGAGGCAACATCACCATCTTGGATATTCTCATGAAGGAAGGACTCCAACTCATCAATTTAAATATAAAAATAGAGTGGGGCACAAGGGCTACCCCTGCTTGATCCCAATAATGCTCGTGATAAAATTAGACACTCCATGCGTTCTGTGAACATGGCCAAGGAAAAAATCATACATGCACACAATGGTAGCCAAGAGGGCCTAAAAAATACCAATGTCTCCGAGTCTTTAGAATAGGGGTCCCGTGGGATTAAGTCAAACACTTTCCAAAAGTCTACAAAACAAAAATAAACTTTTGAAGAGCGATGTCTCACCTCCTTAATCATGGCTTGGAATGTAAGGATGTGATCAATGGTCTAACACATGGGTTGAAATTCAACCTATCCTCTAGCTAAAAGGTGTCCCCACTTGAGCTCCTCGAAAAGATTCAAACGAAGAGCAGTAAAGCAAATCTTCAAGAACGTGAGACCAACAATTATCGTTCTATAATTGCTAAGATCTACATTAGAACCTAATTTGTGGATTGGGTGAATAGTGTGATGGGGATAAGTCTGTGGAAAACCTAAGCTAACAACGTGGTTGAATAGATAAACAATGTGATCATCAAGAGCATGACAAGCGTGTTTGAAGAGCTCAGCATGGAACACCTCATTTACCACTTTGCCAATAATCACCACTCTAACTACCTCTCAGATATTCGAATGTGAGAACAAGTAGTAAGATGGCATAGATAGGTGACCTGGATTAGGGGTTGTCTAGGGGAATCATAGAGAGTATAAGTATGTGTTGGGTTGTTATATTCTTTGCAATGAAAGTCTATTTGAAATGGATCGACTCACAGTTGAAGTCGAAGGTCGAGGTGGTTCGATTGGGTAAAGATGAATTCGAAGGAATTGACAACAAGTTGAAGGTCGAGGTGGTTTGACCAGGTAAAGACGAAGTCAAAGACATCGACAATAAGTCGAAGGTCGAGGTAAATCGACCGGATAAATTCGAAGAGGTCAATTGATAAGAGGTCGACAAGCGGGCGTGTGGCAACCGACTAAAGACCAAATGAAGGCCGACTGGTAGTCGACTGGTAATCTGACTTGGTAGTCGACTGTAACAAAATCTTGAGATTCGTGGGATTTGTATCCAATGATCTGCGTGGATCTATAACCATTTTTGGGTGTCTTTTCTTTAGGGTTTTTCCTGTTGTAAACCCTATAAAGACAGTGTATTGTAATGTTAATAAAGTTGATCATATAATCATAGATGTTGCTAGTCATGTAGATGTAATACGAATTGGCTACAAGATTGTTCTGGTGTAATGCAAGACGGTATGATGTCGATTGTGTCTTAGGTGTGGACCAAGGTTAGACATGTAACCTTTTACTCTGAATGAATAAAACAACAAGAGAGCAAAAATATCAAGGAATGTTGGTTTTCCCGATTTGGGTTTCCCCGATAAAATCTCTGTGTACTGTGTGTTTGTTGTGTCATTTAATTTCTTGATTAAATATTTCTTCCTCTCTTTTGCTAGGTTAAGCGTGGAAGTGTTTCTCATTACCTAACATTAAAATTGAAGATCTCGTTGTAGATCGAGAACAATGGGCAACTGTCTGTCCAAGTACCATGCCGATAGGTATGTCGACGAAAGAATGGGAGAAACTCAAGAGAAGAGCAAGGAGTACGATTCAACTTTGTCTTGCATATTCAACACCGTTGAATGTCTTAGGTGAATATTCAACCAAGAAAATGTGGGACAAGTTGGGGAGCTTGTATTAGTCGAAATCCCTGGTAAATAAGTTGTTTCTCAAAAATAAATTATATCTTCTGAGGATGAGTGATGGCAGTTCGGTGACTGAGCATTTAAATGCGTTTAATACTATTATAAGCTAGTTATCTTTTGTGGATATTAAAATCACTGAGGAGGAGAAATATTTTAGCCTATTATGTTCTTTGCCAAACTCTTGGGATAGCTTAGTTGTGGCTATAGGGAGTAATACAACCACATTAGTGCTAGAATACATGGTTTCATCTCTACTGTCAAAAGAAATGATAAGGAAGAACGTGGAAGGATCGACCAAATATGCTTTAGTGGTGAGAGGTTGACCGATTGATAGAGATAAAGGAAAATTCTTTGGTAGAAAGTCTAATTCAAAGGGTAGATCTAAATCCCATGTTCAGTCAACAAGAAGATGTTGGAAATATGGTAACGTTGGGCATTACAAAAGGGGCTGCAAGTTAAAGGCAATGGAAGTCATTACAGGATCCGATGAGAAGCAATCAATTGAGAGAAAGATGACTCCGGATAAGGGAGGTGATGTGTACCTGGCGTCGACCAATACACATTTAGATCAATATGTTTGGTTGATTGACTAAGGAGAATCCTATCATATGACACCACATAGAGAATGGTTATGTGAATGTGAACGATGTGAAGGAGGATATGTGTTCTTAGGGGACGACTCGACAACCACAATTGTCAAACGAGGAAGAGTTCGACTGATACCGTAGGATGGGAGGATTATAACCCTTCTAGGTGTGCTACACATTCTAGGTTTGTCAAGAAACCTGATACCTATTGGCAAGATGAGGGATGCGGGAGTGCACACTCTATTTAAGAAGGATTCATTCAATATGGTCAGAGGTGCGATGGTATTAATGAAAGGAGTTCGAATTGGAACCCTATACAAGTTAATAGGAAGTGTCAACTCGACTGAATGCAACAACATCAATGTTTCTGAAGTTGACTCGACTTTGACTCAACTTGACTCGACTCGGGCTAAGTCAATTCAAACCAACTTGACAAGTCAACATAAAGTCAACCCGACCATGCTATGGCACGAGAGGATGGGACACATTGGAGAAAAAGGACTTTGAGCTATGCATAAAAAGTGCCTTCACTCGGTGGATCCCTATATTATGTCTCCTTCATAGATTATTTTTCCAGGAAGACATGGATATATTTTCTGAGGAAGAGATCAGAGGTTTTTGAGAAGTTGAAAGAGTTTAAATCTCTTGTAGAAAACCAGACATATAAGAAAATTAAGGTGTTGAGGACTGACAACGGTGGTGAATTCCATGGAAAATAATTTGATCAGTTCTGCAAGCACTATGGAATAGCACGCCAAAATACCACAACCATATACCCCACAACAAAATGGAATTTCTCAGAGAATGAACAAAACATTGATGGACAAGGCAAGGAGCATGCTTAGTGGTGCTGGGCTTGCACAAGAACTGGGCGGAGGCAGTCGAAACTACAAAATATCTATTGAATATGTCTCCTTCGTCGATGTTAGTCAACATGACTCCACACGAGGTATGTTCGGGTAATGATCCAAAAATGAAGGTATTACTGATAAATCGCAAGTTAGTTTAATGTATTTTAGGCATTGGATCGTTAAGAATTCAAAATACATAAAGCTTATTATCTGGTTGCGGAATATCAAATGTGACTTTTACTTGATGCTTATTAATGAATAAAGAGATCAACCATTAATATCCATGCTACAAATGAAGAGAATAGAACAACAAAACATAAAGAGGAATAGAGACAAGAGGTTGATAATGAAGTTCACCAATCGTTGGCTACGTCTCCGGGCCCGCTTCCAAGTGGAGGACCTCTTTATTGTTCTTTAAAATGCTCAAAGTTTTCTTACAATTGCTCTTTGCTATTACATAATGTGCTTCAAATTTGCTGTGCAAGACCTCCTTGCTCATATTCAAGCATGCTCCATCAAATTCCTCTCAAAAACATGGCAAAAATGCCCCTCAAAACATGAGAAAAGGCCAAAATTTACAAACTGCCCCTTCAAAACCCTGCATCAAAAAGTCTCCTCCAAGCTTCAAAAAGCCTGGTTTTTATAGTTTTCAAGGCTCAGAAGAGGAATCCCAAATTCCCTCAAGATCTGACCTCTTTGTGGGATCAAATCCCCCTTCAAATGGCCTCAAAATCCTCAAAGAACCAATTTATGGGCACAATATCGATCAATATCCCCAAAAACTATAAAAAAACCCACTTTTCTAAAAATTACACAGTGTATCCCCCTAGATCTAGGCGCATGCCCTCAAAACAGGGTCACATGGCTCCATATGGCCAAGCGCCAACCCTTTGGGCTGCGCATTGGCCCTCTAGTTGCACTAGCTCCTGGTTATGTGGCTCATTGCATGGGATCAGGGTCCTATCCATGCGCTGGTGGTTAGGTGAGGCGCCCACACCCTTTTCAGTGGTCACACATTGCAATATAACCATGGGCTAGGGCTTAGACCCAACCCTTTTTCGCCCACATAACAATACATTACAATTTAAATAAATTAAAATGCATATAATTTAACAAGTAACATGGTGGGCGCGTTGGTGTTGGGCCATGGGATCAGGGTCTTATCCATGCACTGGTGGTTAGGTGAGGTGCTTGCGCCCTTTTCAGTGGTCACACATTGCAATATAACCATGGGCTAGGGCTTAACCCTAGCCCTTTTTTGCCCACATAACAGTACATTACAATTTAAATAAATTAAAATGCATATAATTTAACAAGTAACATGGTGGGTGTGTTGGTGTTGGGCCATTTCGCAAGGCGCTTGGGCTTGGTGGGTGTCATTGGTTCAAAACCCATTGAACCCCAAAACATTTTGAAACTTGCCACACGTTTTTTGACTGGGTGCCACGTGGCTGCCCATGCCTGGGCCACGTGGCACCACCTCATTTGCCCGCACTTTGCCACGTGTCCAACTATGATTGGATCTGCCATCCACATCTGCCCAGTCAACAACTGCCACATGTCTCTGCCACATGAACATCATGAGGTGTCTTTGGTGATGCCATGCTGATGTCAGCATTGACTTTTTGCCAGTCCTTTGACTTTTTAGCGATTTGAGAAAACGGTCAGAGTGCGATAACTATCGCATACGACGTCCGTTTGAGAAAGTAAATATACTTCTGGAATCAGCGCGACGAGATGAACAATGACATCGGTTTCGTGAAATTCTGAGAACTTTGATTTTTGAGCATTTTCTGAGCCCGGGGAACCTCCTGGATCAGGTAAGAAGCCTTCGATTTCACATTTCAAAGTATTTGGCTATGATGCATTTGTGCATGTTCGTCAGGAAAAGAGGAGCAAGATGGACAAGAAGGAAGTCAAGTGTATCTTCATTGGATACAAAGAAGGAATGAAAGGATATAAGCTCTGGGATCATGCATCGAGGAAAAAAGTGTACAACAGAGATGTGGTCTTCATAGAAGTCGGAGGTAAGTCCGATCGTGAAGAAATTGTTCAGATCGAGAATAGTCCAGAGAAGGTGTGGTTTGAACCAAGGAACGAAGAATATGATTCAAATGAGTCGACTGAATTAGAAGAAGAGGTGAACAACCGACCTCGGTTGTAAGGAGGGCAAAACGAATAAGAAAATCAGTTGAAAGGTATAGTCCACCTGACTTCCATTCCACATTCGTGTTAACTGCCATCGAAGATGAGCCCAAGTCGGTTGGGGAGGCAGTCGACTCAGTAGAGGGAAAAGTCCTGAAGGACGCTATGGTCAAAGATATGGAATCCTTGCACAAGAATGAGACATGGGACTTAGTCAAATTACCTAGTGGATAAAATCCCATCGGTAGCAAATAGGTATTCAAGAAGAAGATGAACGCAACAGGTCAAGTCGAGAAATTCAAAGCTCGACTGATAGTGAAAGGATATTCCCAAGTCGAAGGAGTCGACTTTAGTCATATTTTTTCCCCTACTGCAAAATTAACTTCCATTAGAGTACTAATGTATTTGGCTGGAACATTTGATTTGGAAATAGAAGATATGGATGTTAAGACAATGTTCCTACACGGGGAGTTGGAAGAGGAAATCTACATGAAACAACCTGCAGGATTTGTAGTAAATGGCAAGAAAAATTTGGTGTGCAAACTGAAAAGATCCCTTTATTGTCTAAAGTAATCACTAAGGATGTAGTACCAAAATTTTGACACATACATCCTTAGTTTGGGGTTTGTGAGAAGCAAAGCGAATCACTGCGTATATTCCAAAGAAGAAGGTGGGCGTTTCATATATGTAGCATTGTATGCCGATGACATGTTGTTGATTGGAAACATCATGAACACAATAAAGGAGATGAAGAAGCAATTATCCTCCAAGTTCGACATGAAGGATCTCAGTTCAACGAACTTCATTCTAGGAATGGAGATTAAGAGAGATCGAGGGACTAGAAATCTCTGGTTGAATCAGATGAAGTATATTGAAACAATCTTGAAACATTTCAACATGCAGGATTACAAACCTGTGAAGGTGTCAATTCCTATGGGACCAAGGCTAATTGTTGAACAATGTCCAAAGACACAGGAGGAAATAAATGACATGGCACATGTTTCGTATGCAAGTGTTTTTGGTAGTCTAATGTATGCGATGGTCTGCACTAGACTAGACATTGCCCAAGTAGTGGGAGTGTTGAGCAGATACATGTCGACACCTGGGAAGGAGCACTGGAAAGTTGTCAAGAGAGTATTTAGGTATTTGTGTGGCACAAAAGATTATGCTATATGATACCAAGGAAAACTTGGAGGTGACAATGAATTAAATGTACATGGCTTGGATGTATGTGCCAAACTTTTGGTACCACATCATTGGTGATTGCTTTAGACCATAAAGAGATCTTTTTAGTTCACACACCAAATCATTCTTGCCATTTACTACAAATCCTTCAGGTTGTTTCATGTATATTTCCTCTTCCACGTCCCCATGTAGGAACGTTGTCTTCACATCCATCTGTTCTATTTATAGATCAAATGTTGCATCCAGAGACATTGGTACTCTAATGGAAGTTAATTTTGCAATAGGGGAAAAAATCTCACCAAGGTCGACTCCTTCGACTTGAGAATATCATTTCGCTACCGGTCGAGCTTTGAATTTCTCAACTTGACCTGCTGCATTCATCTTCTTCTTAAATACCCATTTTCTACCAACATGCTTTCTTCCACCAGGTAATTTGACTAGGTCCCATGTCTCATTCTTGTCCAAGGATTCCATCTCTTTGAACATGGCGTCCTTCCAGAGTTTTCCCTCTGTAGAGTTGACTGCTTCCCCGACCGACTTGGGCTCATCGTTGATGGAAGTTAACATGAATGTGGAACGAGAGTCGTGCAGACTATACCTTTCAACTGGTTTTCTTATTTGCTCTGAGCTCCTTCCAACCATGGTCGACTGTTCCACCTCTTCTTCTAATTCAATCGACTCATCTGAATCATCTTCTTCATTCCTCAATTCAAACCACACCTTCTCTGGATTATTCTCGATCTAAAGAATTTCTTCAGGCTTAGACCACATCTTGACTGTACATTGTTTTCCTTGATGTAGGATCCCAAAGCTTATATTATTTCAATCTTTCTTTGTATCCAATGAAAATACACTTGATTTCCTTTTTGTCCAACCTGCTCCTCTTTTACTTGGGAACATGCACAAATGCATCACAGCCAAATACTTTGAGATGTAAAAGCAAAGGTTTCTTATCCGAACATACCTCATGTGGAGTCGTATCGACTAGTGATGATGAAGGAGACATATTCAATAAATATTTTGTAGTGTCGATTTCCTCCACCCATAATTCTTGCATGATCCCAACACCACTGAGCATGCTCATTGCCTTGTCCATCAATGCTCTGTTCATTCTCTAAGCAAATCCTTTTTGTTGTGGGGTATATGGTGTGTCATGCCATATTGCTTGCAGAATTGATCAATTTATTTTCCACAAAATTCACGACCATTGTCAGTCCTAAACACCTTAATCTTCTTATCTTTCTGGTTTTCTACAAGAGATTTAAACTCTTTGAACTTCTCAAAAACCTCTGATTTATTCCTCAGGAAATATATCCATGTCTTCCTTGAAAATTCATCTATGGAGGAGACATAATACAAGGATCCACCAAGTGAAGGCACTGTAACAGGGCCAAACACATCACTATGATCCAACTCTAGAATCCCATTTTCCCTTATCACTCTAGATGGGAACCTCACCCGACTTTGTTTTCCATATATACAATGTTCACAAAAGTCAACTTCTAAATTACATTCAGGAAAGTCTTCGATCATACCTTTGTTATACATAGCTCGAAGTCCTTTTTGTCCAATGTACCCCATCCTCTCATGGAATAACATGGTCGACTCGACTTTATGATGAATTGTTGAGTCGATTTGAATCGACTTAACCCGAGTCGAGTCTAGTCGACTTCAGAAACAGTGATGTTTTTGCATCCAGTCGAGTCGACACTACCTAGTAACTTGTATAGGGTTCCATTCTGAACTCCTTTCACTAATACCATCGCACCTTTGATAATATTGCACAAATCCTTTTGAAATATAGTGTGCACTCCTGCATCAGTCATCTTGCTGACATATATCAATTTTCTTGCCAAACCCAGAATGTGTAGCACACCTAGAAGGGTTCTACTCCTCCCATCCTATAGTATCAGTCGAACTCTTCCTCGTCCGACAATTTTGGTTGTCAAGTCGTCCCCCAAGAACCCATCTCCTCCTTAAGATTGTTCGTATCCGCATAACCATTCTCTATGTGGTGTCATATGATAGGATGCTCTTGAGTTGATCAACCAAATATCTTGATCTGAATATGTATTGGTCGACACCAAGTACACATCACCTCCCTTATCTGGAGTCGTCTTTCTCTCAGTCGATTGTTTCTCATCGGATCCTGTACCGACTTCCATTGCCTTCGACTTGTAGTCCCTTTTTTAATGCCCAACTTTATCGCATTTCCAACATCTTTTTATCGACTGAATATGGGATTTAGATCTACCCTTTGACTTAGAATTTCTACTAGAGAATTTTCCTTTATCTCTGTCAAGTGATCAACCTCTCACCACTAAAGCATATTTGGTCGATCCTTCCATGTTCTTCCTTCTCATTTATTCTGATAGTAAATATGCAACCATGTCTTCTAGTGGTAATGTGGTTGTATTACTCCCTATAACCACAACTAAGCTATCCCAGGAGTCTGACAAATAACATAATAGGCTAATACATTTCTCCTCCTCGGTGATTTTAATATCCACAGAAGATAACTGACTTGTAATGGTATTAAAGGCATTTAAATGCTCAATCACCAAACTGCCATCTCTCATCCTCAGAAGGTATAATTTCTTTCTGAGAAACAACTTATTTACTAGGGCTTTTGACTGGAACAAGCTCCCCAACTTATCCCATAGTTTCTTGGCCGAATCTTCACCTGAGACATTCAGCAGTACCAAATCTGCAAGACAAATTTGAATCATACTCCTTGCTCTTCTCTCGAGTTTCTCCCATTCTTCCATCGACATACCTGTCGGCATGGTACCTGGACAAACTATTGTCCATTGTTCACGATATACAAGGAGATCTTCAATTTTAAGCTTCCAAAGCTCAAAATTCTGGCCATTGATTTTTTTTTATCTCTATTCTCGAGTTTCTCACCATCCTTTAACACAATTCTTTAAAGATTTCTAACTTATGACTCTTACTGAACCTAGGGGTTTTAGCTCATCTCCAAGGTTGTTAAGCCAAGCTCTGATACCACATCTTAGAAAATGAGGAACACTTCCACACTAAACCTAATAGAAGAGATGAAGAAATATATAGTCAAGAAAGTAAATGACAAAGCATACACACAATACACATAGATTTTACCCTGGAAACCCAAACCGGGAAAACCAACATTCCTTGAGCATTTTGCTCTCTTGTTGTCTTATTCATTCAAAATAAAAGGTTACATGTCTAACCTTGGTCCACACCTAATACACAATTGACATTATACCCTCTTTCTTTACACAAGAACAACCTTGTATCCAATTCAACTTACATATACATAACCAATAATCTCTACGATTATGGATTCTTGGTGATTATCCATTCATCATTTAAAGATTATCTTTTACAGCATTACAACACGGCTTCTTTATAGGATTTACAATAGGCAAAACCCTAAAGAAAAGGCACCAAAAAATGGTTACAAATCCACACATATCATTGGCTACAAATCTTGTGAATCTTGAGATTTTGTTACAGTCAACTACCAAGTCAGATTACCAGTCGACCTTCATTCGGTCTTCAGTCGGTTGCCACATGCCCTCCTGTCGACCTCTTCAACTTTACCTGATCGAATCACCTCAAATTTCGACTTGCTGTTGATGTCTTTGACTTCGTATTTACCCGGTCGACCCACCTCGACCTTCGACTTCGTCTTTACCCGGTCGAACTACCTCAACCTTCGAATTTGATTGATAGTCGATCCACCTCAACCAAACTTTCACTATAAAGAATATTAAAAACCAACAATATAAGAGAACACATAGTTGGGATTAATATTGGGGGGAGAGGGAGTGGAGGGGGAAGATGGTTCTCTAGAAGGTTTTGGGAGAATGGAGAAGGGATGTGCACAACTCATGTCTCCTCTATGAGATGAAGTAACGTTTCTTGTGGTCGAAGAGGCAACGATAGGAATTTACAAGACCATGGTAAGAAGAGTAATCATGGGTAAAGTTGAACTAAAGTTGGCTATAGAGGGCCTTACCATCCTTGCCATACCACTTGTTCATAGGGAATGAACTTGACTTAGGGAAGGGGGGGGCAAGTGAGGTGGCAATAAGATTTAAGGGTTGCCTCCCAAATGGTCAAGGAAAGACAAGCATATCTAGCGGATAAAAACTCCAAGGATGAAAATATGGAATGGAGGGGGTTTATTTGGTAGAGGTGGGATGAAAAGACCTAAGGGTACCCCTTGAAGAGGATAATGGTCTGAGGTGGGATTAGTGGGGGTATAGTAGCCATGGGGATCGACCTAAAGGGAGAAAGAAATGAGGGTCAACTAAAGGGATGGGAATTATTGAAAGATGGGATATAAAGAGGAGTAAATCCTAGAGATATCACAATCATGACACAGTTTACCACACTAACACCCCTTCCATTGGGAAGGTACATGAGGTGGATAGAATCCAAGAAACAAGGGAGGTCATTCAACAACAAAAGTTCATGGGATTCACCAAGCCATAAAAAGTGTCTATCATAAGTTATAAGAGGCCCCATAGAATTATAAAAAATATAGTGAAGTGCCAAGGAATCCAGATCTATATCCTAGATACAAAGGACATCCTCAAACCAATATAAGTACCAAATATGCCGGCATACAAATCTAGGTAAGGATCCCCAACCGAATCACCGTAAGTGGAAAAATAAGAAGATATTGGGGGAAAGTAGCAAATTGCAATGTAGATGTCTCTAAGGAGAAGGGATAAGCCACTAAACAAGATCCACATGAATGTACAAAATCACACGAAGCAAACATAGAAACCATGGTTTGAAGAGAGCCCTTGGTCAAATAAGCTACGTCACCTAAGCCTCTAACAACACATGATCTCTAGTTCTCCTGTTGGCAAGTAGAAAACCAAGGGTAAAAAAGAATGCCCAAAATCACCCAAACATGACTCGTATGGGGTTTAAATAACAAAAAAGATATCCAACGAACAAAAAATCATCGAATATCATGCTCAATGGTAACCAAGACACCCGATTATCAATCCAACAACCTACTAATATCCCTAAGCCCTACAACCTCTCCCAATGGACCCATCATTTGGAGAACTTGGGCGAGTCCACCCAGCAGGGGGATAATTCTTAATGACCACCCTGAGATCTAAAATGACTGCCCATTCACTTGTTTTTCATGCTGCTACAACCTACTCTTTGTAGCACTTGAACTCTGCAATAGGGATTTGGTGAGATCCTCATCTAGGTAGAAGGGATTCCACTTGGCTTGAAAGGTCCAATGCTAGTATCCCAAAGATCTAAAGAGGAGGAAACAAGTGAATTCAAAACTAAACCAATCCCTCTCAAGGCCAATATTTGGGAGGTCTAGGGTATCTTAAACTTCAAAGGAACGAGACTCCAACCTACAAGAGGTCCAAGGAGGGAGAACATGAGGGGATCTCCTTCACTTATAAATTTAGCTCACAAACCCACCTAGTGTGCTCCTTTATGAATTTAGCTCACAAACCCACCTAGTGTGCTCCTTTATGAACTTAGCTCACAAACCCACCTAGTGTGCTCCTTTATGAACTTAGCTTGCACAACCTCCTCAACCTCAACAAGAGGTGGAGCCTCGTCCCATCCCCGAACAACCTATGCCCATGAGTTAATATGCATTTTGGTTTCCTATTAAAAAATTACCTATTGAGATCATATCTCCTCGTGTTAGGGTCCTAACCCAACCCCCTTAAGTAGATAGATAGGTTTTTATGTATTGAGTCCATCTCTATTAAATAAGGCCCATGTGGTAGATATAGTGTCAAAGCAATAATTGTAAGAAGGCTTACTAGAAGAGTTCGCCTACTAGAAAGTTCCTAGGAGCTTAGATAGAAACTATATAATGAAGTAGAGGCAAGGTAATGAGATGTCTTGTGAAGCATATTGTAATTGAAGATTTGTTCATTTGGAGGTTTCCCCCTCAAAGAGGTAAGTGAACATTTCTTTCATCAATAAAGCTATACAAATAGTTTCACTTGGTTGGACACCCTTGTAACCCATGTTGGTACCCCTTCGAGTAGTACCGTATCAAACAACACCTGTATACAAATTTCACCTCCACATACCCTTGAGTATATCATAATTACCCTAGGTTACCCAAAACCAACTTTAAATAAGTCAAACAACCATCTTTCTGCTATAGTGTACCAAAAACAACACTTGGAAAGATTACTCTCGAGTACCTAGGTAATCGAGTAGTACAACTAAGGGTATGATTGAGCCTCCTTAGTTGGTGCCTTGAGACATTGGTCGAGTACCACTGTTGGACCCGAAATGTGTATCAACGAGCTATAGAACCTGGCACTACCTTTCCCTCACGACCCTGGAAACCATGTCCTTTGTTGGTAGTCTGCAAAATTCCTACATAAATTGCAGTATTGAGAATTTTGGAATTTTGTTAGTGCAGTAATATTCAGGAGGGAGTACAACTCCACTAGGAGTAGTGAAAAAATAGTCAGGGTCCCGCCCACACCCTTATTTGAGAATTATCTCAACAAAATCCTTGAGTTGAGTTGATTGTCAAGGTAACACTCTCTAGTAAGTACTTTTGGCGAACCTTCCCCAACCAATACTAGGCATATATCTCAAAATACCTAGGAAGCAATGTTGATCACATTGGTACCACTCTGTAGTACACTTCTTTTGTGGACCCACATCTCTATGGCTACCACTTGATTAGATCTCTCCACCAAAGTATCCTCTCTGGAAAATCTATGTGATGAGTTGCAATACAAGATAGACTGCAACCACTCCTATGCTCAACAAAATCTTGATGACATCCGTGACAAGCTAGCCAACCTAGAGTCATTACCCGATCAAATTTCCAAACTCATGGCGATGTAGAATCATATCCTCACTTCAAAATCCTTAGGTTATCAATGGATGAATCAACCTCCCCAAAATCAAGGGACTGAATCATCCAATCCCAACGAGAATCACTCCATTATGCTTGTTCATGATCAAATGACTCACATGTGGCATAGACTTTCTAAAGTTAATCTCAACAAATTTGATGGGTCTGACCCCACAAGATGGGTCACTTAGATGGTACATTATTTTCCCTTACATGGCATCACAGATGAAATGATGAGACTTCATGTGGGTGTCTTATATTTGGATCTTGAATGTTGGAAATGGTGGCAATGGAATAAGAAATCCCACAGGGTTTATATTTCTTGGACACAATTTCTTGTAAATCTCAAGGTACGCTTGGAAACAGACACTCATTATTTGGGATGAGTAACCAAGCTTAAACAATTTGGCACAATTCGATATTTCATCTATGCTTTCGAACAGTTGGCCATCCACAACAACAACATGTCCAATACTTTTTTCAAGGAATGCTTTATTAGTGGTCTAAAAAAAGAGATACGTGCACAAGTATTAAAAGCTTCTTAATTAGGAGAATTCATGCATTTTGGCTCAATTCCATGCCATTCAAGCCTTTGAGACACCTTCTCAACCCATTCATTCTAACATGTAGTCAGTCTTGGCCAAACACCAATATGTCTTTGAATCTCTCCAAGAACTACCACCGTCCTGAGGTGAGTATGATAATTATATTCTACTCATACTGGGTAGCCTCCCAGCCAATGTATGTTAGTATCACCATTCATTTTCCCAAATAAAATGAAATTGACAATATAGTTCAGGATTTTCCTACCACAAGTGTCATCTACCCTAATACCATCCCTTATTTTTCACCGGTCATCATGGTCCTCAAGAAAGAAGGCAATTATCCCAATGTCCTAACTTTCGAGCTTTGAACAATTTGACAATCAAGGATAAGCTTACCATTCCAATCATTGATGATCTTTTGGATGAACTCAAGGGTAATCAATTTTTCACCAAACTCGATCTCCACTTTGGCTATCACCACAATTGCAAGAAAGAGGTGGATATTTGTAAAATTGCTTTTCACACTCATGAAGTCCATTACAAGTTCTTGGTGATTCCCTTTGGCCTTTGCAATGCACCTTCCACCTTCCAGAGTCTCAAGAACAAAATATTTAAACCCTTTTTGCGTCATTTTGTCCTTGTCTTTTTTATGACATCTTGATCTATTGTAAAACTTGGCAAGCCCATGTCACCTATGGGGATTGGGTCTTACAACTACTTTTTGATCATCAACTCTTTCCTAAGAAGTCCAAATGTGATTTTGGTGTCCCTAAAGTGGCATATTTGAGCCATATTGTTAGTCATGACAATGTACATGTGGATCCAAAGAAATTTGAAGCGATGAAGGATTGGCCTCACCCCAAAAATCTTAAAAGTTTGAGGTTTTCTTGGTCTCACTGGTTATTACAGAAAGTTTGTAAGTAACTATGGTAATATTGCAGCTCCCCTCACAACTTTACTCAAAAAAATACTTTCAGTTGGAATGACACCACATAACATGCCTTTTGAGACTTGAAGGATGTTATGTATACAACCCTAGTACTCGCTCTACCCGACTTCACTAAAACCTTTGTCTTGGAACGTGACACCTCAGGTAAAGACATCGAAGCAATATGTTACCACCTGAACTAGAACCCTTGTGAAAAGTCCCAACACAAGTGCTAACATATGGCAACAAGATGGGAAGTGCACCATTGTCACCTTAGTACAATTTCCCCTTCACTTTAGGCAAGCTCCTAAAATCCAAGGGAGGGTATCCCTATTTGATTAAGTAAACCTCTTAGTGAATTAATTACCATGCAATATTATGCATTACTTCAGAGAATCCACAAAATGTATAACAACTAGATGCACAAGGATTCCAATAAGTGATTAAATGCTTCAAAGACAACCAATTGGAAACAATAGCATAAACCACCAATATATCCACTTGAGAAAGAGGGTTAGGATCTAGTAGATGTGTGTCCCAAATATGATATGAAAGATAATCAATTTGAACAACTTCAGATTTCCAATTAAATGACCATCACTCAACAAATGAAACTTTAAAAAGGTAAAAAACACTTTTAAGCTACTTTAGGGCACAAAGAGTGTAATCAAATAACATAAATCAATGGTGCAATGTGTGAATTGATTACCAATCAATTATATACTAGAACAAGGACAAGCTTATGGCTTTCCATAGCTTCTAAATATATTTTTATGATAAATTAACGCATAAATTTCAGATTTGAAGTGAAGAGAGAGCCATCCAAGAGAGAGAAAATCTACTTGTAAACAATATGTCTTAGATGATTTCATTGGGGCAAGACACATGCTATGAAATAACAACCCAAAAAACGTTAGAATCAAGTTCTAAAAATATGTAACAATGGACTAAGCACGAACTTGAAAAATTTGTGTTCAATCCCCCTTAGGGTTTCTAACGTTAGCACTAGAATTCATGAATGAAATCTCCAAATGAAAGATAAGCAATATAAGCTCTTATGAGATCAATTTCACCACTAGATATGTAATATAAACTTGTAATATTAATATAGAAATGAAATATAAGCTAGGTACGGGTAAATATGAACCTTTAAGCACCAAACCCTAGGCTTAGGGTTTCTTCAAACCTATTTTTTTTTATTGTTGTTATGTAATTTTCAGATTTGAGAAATCCTTAAATGAGCCCACAAGTTAGATAACACCTTGAAGCACAATTCTATTGGGTCATTTTTCCTTATTAGGTTTATAGATAAACAATTAAGCACAAACCCTTGAACAAACTGGTATAGGAAATGAAATAATCACTGATATATGGACTAGATGATCTAGGTGGATATTGGTGGCCACCCACCTTTTCCAACTGGCTCAAAACAATTTTCTAGCAATTTTGACAATTTACTATTTTTAGCAGTTTTAACTTCCGGGGCTATTTTGAGGGCCTAAATAAAGGATTTTCGAAATATAGCTTCTCAATAATATCTGAAGGCATGAATGAACCCCCAAAATGAATCTCCTCTACGATACCTTTCCAACGGGCTATCATACTCCTAAAACGGAGATCGTATGCAAAAGTTACGACCCCAGGAAGTTGATGTACTAACTTACCCAAACGGGGCCCACATGACTTTTGGCTCTTCATCTCTTAGGGTTAGGTTTTTGGATGTCTAGGTTTTTTGGCATTCTGGTTTATTGTAAAAAGGCCTTCGGAGCCTCATTGTAATCATCTTCTTGCGAATGCGAGTAGCTGTCACATCTCTTCTCAAAGATAAGCTGCCACCATTCTAGCGAGTCTTTCACTCTGTATTTTTACAGTCTTTGTACATTTATTTCATTAATAGAAATCATGTATTACTATATATCCATGTTTATGGTTGCATCTTTGATACATTTATGTTATATTATTGAATATCTGTGATATCTCTGTGCATTTCTTTATTATATCTCTGCTCTCATTTCGTGCCGAAAATAATCTGGATTAGTGGTTTAAGAGCAGGCTACTCTTGATCGTTTTTCAGTGCATGTCCCCGACGAGGTACGAGTATGGAAAGTTGGGTCTCGAGATTATCTCTCTTGAGGAAAATCACTCTCGCACACCCAAGAAACCCTCAATGGCGGAAGAAAAGAAAAATGATGGAGCCGATGATCCTATTAGTATGTTGCTTGAGCAAGCTCTCATGCGAGAAAGGGACAAAATGATGGAGAATTTTTCCCATGTCCTTCAACACCTGCTGATAGCAACATACACATCTTCATCAAGCGGCCACTTTGGAAGCACCTCACCTTTCAAGGTACAAGTTAATTTTGATATTCCTGTATTTGAAGGATAGATAGATGCATAAGCCCTAGACAAATGGTTAAATATGCTAGAAGGTTATTTCTCTGTTCACAATTTTTCCGATAGAGAAAATATCACCTTTACACTCCTTAAAGCTCTCACTCATGTCAAACATTGGTGGGAAACTTTATGGGAGAAAAGTTCCATAGAGGAGTCTACAACATATGGGGCCGAGCCCACTTGGGATTTTTTTGTGGATGCGGTAAAGGAACAATGGTGTGATTTCCACAAAAGCCCCTAGCACAACACCGATGAATGTCTCTCAAAACAGTCATTGGTGGCTGAGATCAAAGACAAGGAGCCGAACCCTGATTCAGAATTTGATTATGAAAATACTGGTAAAGGACAGATCATTGATGGAGACCCCACTGCTATTTTCGCGACCGTAACAATTCAACGAGAAGAACCAATAGATCCTGAAGAGGGGGAGCGCCTTTTTCATTCACAAATGTGGGTGAAGGGGACCCCGCTGCATTTTATTTTTGATAGCGGAAGCCAGAAGAACCTCATCTCAACAGAGGTCGTCAAACAACTAGGATTGTCGACAACACCACACCCGCAACCATACAACATCGGGTGGCTTCACCAAGGAAGAGATCTCCGTGTCAACCAACAATGTCGATTATCATACGACATCCAACCCTTCAAGGATGAGGTATTATGTGATGTTGCCCCACTGGATTTATGTGATGTTCTCTTGGGCCAACCATATATGTGGAAGCGCCATGCTATTTATGAGTCTCAACCCCGTAGTGTTATTATTACTTTGGGGGGTCATCTCTACAAAATACCAGAGGTAGTCCCGACTATTGTTCCACCTAAACAATGCCGCAATGTAGTATCTCATACTGCAAAATTAAGCTTCTTCACAATTTGTTCAAAAGGGGAACAACATGACACTGCAACCACTACAGCCTCACCCCAAGAACCTTCTATCCAACAAAAGCAGGTCGAAAAGGTTGCATCAAAGAGAAAATATTCCTTCTACACACCCTCCTCTCATATAGCTCGACTTGATGAACAACCTTAGCCTCAACAGGTTCATGACATATTTCCACAAACTGAGCAACGCGGGGTCTCCAACAAGGCAAGCAACTCACCAAGATGCAGATTCAACAAACACTTTTCCCTCTCCCCCAGGAACTCAACGCAATGGAGACCATTGCTTCCTAAGGAGGGATGATTTATCCAGGTGGATATCGGTGACCACCCACCTTTTCCAATTGGCTCAAAACAATTTTATGGAAATTTACTATTTTTAGCAGTTTTAACTTCTGGGGCTATTTTGAGGGCCTAAATAAAGATTTTTCAAGATATATCTTTTCAATGATATATAAAGGCTTGATTGATCCCCCAAAATGAATCTCCTCAATGATACCTTTCCAACGGGCTATCATACGCCTAAAACGAAGATCGTATGCAAAAGTTACGACTTCGGGAAGTTGATGTACTAACTTACCCAAACGGGGCCCACATGACTTTTTGAGCTTCATCTCCTAGGGTTAGGTTTTTGGATGTCTAGGTTTTTTGGCATTCTAGTTTATTGTAAAAATGCCTTCTGAGCCTCATTGTAATCATCTTCTTGCGAATGTGAGTAGCCGTCACATCTCTTCTCAAAGATAAGTTGCCACCATTCTAGCGAGTCTTTCACTCTGTATTTTTACAGCATTTGTACATTTATTTCATTAATAGAAATCATGTATTACTGTATATCTGTGTTTATGGTTACATCTCTGATACATTTATGTTATATTATTGAATATTTGCGATATCTCTATGTATTTCTTTATTATATCTCCATTCTCATTTCATGTCAAAAATAATCCGGATCAGTGGTTTCAGAGCAGGCTGCTCTTGATCGTTTTTCAGTGCATGTCCCCGACGAGGTCTGAGTATAGCAAGTTGGGTCTCGAGCTTGTCTCTCTTGAGGACAATCGCTCTCGCACACCCAAGAAACTCTCAATGGTATAAGAAAAGAAAAACGATGCAACAAATGATCCTATCAGTATGTTGCTTGAGCAAGCTCTCATGCAACAAAGGGACAAAATGATGGAGAAATTTTCCCACATCCTTCAACGCCTGCCGATAGAAATAGGCACATCTTCATCAAGCGGCCACTTTGGAAGCACCTCGCCTTTCAAGTCACAAGTTAATTTTGATATTCCTATATTTGAAGGACAGATAGATGCAAAAGCTCTAGATAAATGGTTAAATCTGCTAGAAGGTTATTTCTCTGTTCACAATTTTTCCAACAGATAAAATATCACCTTCACACTCCTTAAATCTGTCCCTCATGTCAAACATTGGTGGGAAACTTACTGGGAACAAAGTTCCACAGAGGAGTCTCAAACATATGGTGCCGAGTCCACTTCAGAGTTTTTTGTGGATGCAGTAAAGGAACAGTATTACCTTGTTGGCAACTATGAGGACCAATACATGAGATGGACCACACTGCGACAAGAGAGGGGCCAAGCAGTTCCAGAGTTCACCAATACCTTCCATACCTTGCGCACCAAGATAGGTATCAAAGACTCCGGACAACATTTGGTTCTGAAATACCGT
>SNQJ01S0058213.1:10025-28583 GCA_010110895.2 Picea sitchensis
GACCTCCAGGTGTTGTGAGTTGGTTTTCATTCTCGTTTCTTAAGTTTGCTACCATAAGTATTTGATAAATTCATATGCACCAGACACTCCATATCTCTATCGGAAACCCATTTATACAGTCATTGTGCTCATTGTTTCTTCCCACAGTGACTTATCGTCTATGACAATCACCTACCAGTTCAGATCGATCTCGATTTCCATTGGATTTATTCCCATCGATATCCTTTCTCTGCTTCTTGAGATATTCTATCTTTAGCTTGGCGAGCCTGAAATCCAAAATATTGGTAGAGAAGTCGCCATCCAAGAAAATATTTCTATGTTTAATATCACCATGAATTATAATAGACTTGCACTTGGTATGTAACAAAACCAAGCTCTTGGAAGTTTCTGTCATAATCCAAAATCTTTTCCCCCTGTTAAGCTACACATGATAACCATCATCAAACAAACCATGCTGAAGGCTCAAAATCCACATGCATTCATAAACCAAAAGCTTTCTTTTCTGAATTGCGCAAAAACCCAGGAGTCCCACTATGTGCGGTGAGTTGACCTTTCCTATAAGATTTCTCCTTAAGGTGGAAAAAGTACGTCGTTGAAAGGTGTATGCATTCTCTAGTTTTAATCCAGGCTAATGTGAAATGTTGTGTAGAGACAAAATAAAAGCTCATGGAAAATCCTGCGTGTATGGATTTATGTTGTGTAGAAATGTGATGTAGCGCATGGATGGAAACTATGGTGCAATAGGCTACAAGACCTAAATATTTTACTTATTTAAAATGTTCTTAAAGAATAAAAACTAAGAGCACAAATAAAGAGTTCTGCATGTAAGAAAAATGACTAGGCCTGACTTGTCATATGAAGAAATATTTTGTGCGATGAGGGGAAGTTTGGAAAAGTTTGGGACTCTGAATTATTTTTGAGGAATATTTTGTGTGATGAGGGGAAGTTTGGTACTCAGAATTTTTTTTTTGAGGAAGTTGGTTTATTGCATAAAGTTTAACTTCATGTGAGAACCTGTAGGAGGAGAAGTCTTCCCAAGATGTGAAGCCTTATGCATTGGAGAAAATATTCCAAGAGTGATATATAATGAGAAGTTAAAATTCTCATGATGTTGCAGAGATGAAATTCTGCACACAATATGAGATAGGTGGAGGTGGCAAGTTTAGGGACACATGGCACATTTTTGCATATTCAAAAAGATTTGGAGAGGACATGTGGCACGTTTTTATATCTTCTAAAAGTTTCATAAGGGACATGTGGCACACTGTTACCACAAATTTTTGTGGTGGGATACAACACACCCACAAACTTTTGTGGCATGTGAAAGAAGAGTCTTGACCTCAGATTGTGGTTTATTGCGTTGATCAAGCCTAAGTCCTAGTGCAAGATAGACTTGGTATCCAAATAATCTATTTCCTACACATCATTAAGCACAACATGTCATCCAATCCACAATCTTATGAAGCCACATGTCATACCTAAACTTCTTTATCCATATCTGCATCAATCAACCGAACTATTCATCTTTAATAATACCCATGGTTCCCAACCACGGTTAGTATTTTTGCACACATCTCCTATCTCATCAATTAACTCCACTATTAGTAGAGGTTTCTCGATTGGTTGGGTGCTAACAAGGTCTATTTTGACGAGCTTTATGAGATACACCAAGTTGAAGGATTACAAGGATTTTAGTAATTCAAACCTACATTGTTAATTATAGGCGCAATTCAAACTATGAAAACTAGAAATGAAGCACTTCCTCTCATGTACAAATTCAATCTACCATTATATTCATCTGTCTTTGTAATTATAAACACAATTATGTTTTTTTATCTCTATCTATATAAACTATATTAATATTTTTTTTTCAAATTATTGAAAATAAACAAATTCATTACTAATAATAAGAAAAAATTTTGTTTCATTTTAATTATTTTTTTTAAATCTTTAAAAACTAGCTTAACATTAATTTATATCGTGTTAATCATATTTATATATATATATATATATAATTGAAGCATAAGGGAGCTCGAAACCCTAACAATGGTGGCTTGTGCGAATGGAGCAGAAGTGACTGCTTAGCCTAGTCTATGAGCAGCGTTGGATGGAATGATGGTAGAACCGATACATGGAAAAAAGTGGAGATATTTCCAATTAATGGGAGGGGTTAAGTTAAGTGCAATGTTCCTCCATGTTTCGAATGTACTCTACATTAGTTTAATAGATCTATTACAGGTAGCAAGATGTGTAGTTAAAAGAGTTAAAAGAGCCTTTGATCTGTCGCCACGGGAGACATTTGATCTATCAAGCTCATGCTTCGAGACATGCAAGAGAATGTTATCTGGAGGAGAGGATTGAAAGGAAGATAATGTAGTAAATATTGAAACTAGATCATTCTCAGTGTCTGGTGAAGGGAACAACCTGTGGAGTTCACCCTCGTATCCTTTGATTTCACTGCATGAACCAAAAAAACAGACTAGTGATGCATGCAATGGTCAAGAGACTGGGAGCATAGAGGCTTATCCAAGGCCGAGAGACCAAAAAGGAAAAGGTGTTCGAAGGTAAAAGCTGAGAACAGAAGGATGGTCGTAGGGGACAACATCAAATCAGAGTGATTCTGGACTTACTCGGGAGAATGGTGGTCGATAGATTCATAGGGAAGATAGTAGGCCCTGCTGCCTTAGTGGATAAATGAGAACTAGGTGCCAAAGATTGGATACACTCCAATATTCCATATTCTATCCCATGGTTGGATCGACCTCCAGTTCTCCAACAAAAAGGATTCTGAGTTTATATTGAGAAAAGAGTGGGTATGGGGCCCTTCAGGGTTAGTTTTGCAGGAGTGGCCCATTTCCTTCGATCCTTTTAGGGAGTCTAGAAATTCCTCCAAAATTTGGGCAATTCTGCCAAAATTGTCGATCATCTTTTGGAATGAGAAAGAGATAAAATCGAAATCTTTATCAAATGTGAGCCTGGTTGGGAGGAGAAAGAGGATCGAATATGGACCTGGGTGTAGATTGTTGTTGATCTTAGGGAATTTGTTTTTTGAGTAAATTGAGTTAGTGTGGCGACAATTTTGATGGATACAAAAAAATAACTATTGGAGGATTTTGTTTCGGTGTTACAATTGTCCTCAAGTCAGGCATGCTCAAGAAGATTGTAGCAAAGCCAATTCGTATTAACCCCCTTTTCAAAAGGTTTGGAAATGCAAAGAGCCAATGGGAGGATGAGAAGACCATCAAAGGACGACTTCTAGAGAAGTTCTAAAGGAAAACCAGTCACAAGGTAATATCTACACAAACTCTTCTCGGAAAAAATAAAAATCCAATTCTATGACGGGTTCTATCTAGTCTAGTTCTTTTGTCATTTATACCTGTAATTTGATGGTTGGTGATTTTCCTCTCCCTAGTGTTGAGGTTGAATAAGACCCTTCTCCTATGAAGGAAAAGGAGTCTTTGATTGATGGAAAGAAGTGGGGAGATATTAATGAGAATCTAGAAAGGTCGCATCCCTTAAAACTGATGGGTACGATGAGTAAATCTTTGAAAGAAGCTCCCCCTTCCAGGGAGAATTCTCCTTCCTTCTCCTCCCAATCTCGTCATACTGTTAGGTTTGACTACTTGCTTCGTTATAAACTACAAATAGTGGAAGAATCCACTCGAGGTGGGGGGATTGCACTAGATAAAGGCACGAGAGGAGACATGGGAAGGAAATCCTACATTTCCTTGGCCCAAACTCAAGCATGGAAGGAAATAAGAAGTGGATGACAAACAACTATCATCCGGAAATAAGAAGTGGATGACAAACAACTTTCGTCCACATAGCTTAGGATCAATTGGTATATTTCACCTTAACTGAAATTGATTAATGTAATGTCCCCAGCCACTCAGGCTGGGCCATGTCACAAAATATCAACTTATGTCGCTCTGAAACCAATCTGTAACATCCTCATTACCAAACTGCTTATGATACCAATTTTGTAACATCATCCAACTTACTACTGAACAATGTTATTCCAAAATACACTGTGTGGATTCTACCCTAAACACTAGTTTGTGCACTATCAGTTGAAGTAACGCGCTCAACCTCAAGATGCATCATGCCACACAACTCATAACAATGGAAGTAACACAATGCAACTGCACACAAGAATATTGACCACATAACACTACTATGCACACAACCATTATGGAGTCACACATCAAATATGTCCTCCTTGTGCATGTATACTACTTCCCTTTGCACACAAGTAAATATAGCCTCTGGTGCACACATCGTAATTCTTTGCGTACATGGCCAAACTAAATTCTCCACCAAGAATCATAACCAAAATCATAAGGTTAACTTAAAAATCAAGACTATCACCATTTTTCAAACTCATGCACAACAATAATAATGAATATCAACACCACACTTACATGTGCAAGCAACAATATACATAATAATGACAATTACTTATATGCAACAACATACAAGAATTAAGCCCATATTAAACACATATAATTAAGCACACAATAAATGAGACAATCACATAAGACACTTATGGTTTATGAAAAGTCACCAACTATGCATAAAATTTAGATGTTCCTCCCAACCATAGATCTTGTTGCTCATATACTTTCAACAACAGGTCACCCCCGAGCTGGGGCTTAACTCCACTAGGGAAAAATGGTTCCTAACTCCAAGCTAAGGTATAATAATCAACATAATTTATCAGTCCAAGGTGTCCGATGTTGCAACTAGCATACAATCTCTCATTCCCCATGCACCTGTCACACCCAAGGAAGTGTGCCCCTTCTCTGCTCAATAGTCCCTCGGTTGTCTCACTTCCCTTCCAGGTTTCCAAAAATAGACCAGACATGAATTCTCTGAGCCCTACAACTAATTCCCAATGCACCATGGAACGATTCCCAACAAAACTCTCACCTGGAGATATCTCTCACAAGCATGAAAACCCACCTCTTCAACAACAAATCTCTGACCTAGAGAGACTATTTATGGGCTTGAGTGCCTTTTCGAAAATAAATCCCTTTCCTAGAGATACTGCTCATGGGCATGACAACCCACCTCTTCAACAAAGAAACTCTGATTACAATACAAAAAAAACCCTTACAAGCTTCCCTCTGCAAATAAGGTAATAGTCGAATTTTCCAGATAGCCCAACCCCTTCTTTGTCCAAGAAGAATGAATCATACCCCCAAAACACACTAAGGGTAACACAATATATTACATGCCTTAAACTTGACACTTGTCACATTCAAAAGTAGCTTTTTTCACTTGGTGACTCATTCCCAACCTCGAGAACTTAGGATAAAATAAATATCCACAACTTACACTTTTCCAGATATATTAATAAAATATTCCCTAAGACTCAAGTACCCCCCTTTTCCCTTTTTCCGGTGGAGATTGCCCCCCATCTCTTTTCATCTGATCTATCTTCATGCAACAATGTGATAATATTAATAACTTGAGTATGATTACTTCTACATGGATAGGCACACTGGCCTATTTTCTTCCCAGCTCACTAGTCTCATAACCACACAAGCTCTCTAGTCTCAATACATATACAACTATATATATATATATATATAACTTGGATCGGTGCACACTCCCAGGTCATACTTTCACACTTACCCAAGTGCATGTAACACTATGAAATGTGCACATCCTTTCTTTGATAAAAATTCTCGAGCACTAGTAAAGTGCACGCAACACCAAAAATTGGTTCCAACAGATCAACATCCTATATGTATAATTACAAAGGGTTCGGATTAGGGACATTACATTCCCCTCCCCCTTATTTATGAACTATCCTTAGTGCATTATATACACATGTACATACAAACTTCAAAAATATTCAAAAAGATGCAAATACTCTACCCATATAGCATCCTCATGCTCCCAAGTTCAATGCTCAAGACCATATCAGGTCCATTGGACCTTTACTAGCTCCATTACTTGATTTCAGAGCTGTTTTCTTTTCCAATCCAATATGCAAACTAGTCTCACTTGAAAATTGCCTTCTGGCTCCACCTGAATCACATTCCAATCAATAATATGATTAGCATAAGGTACATACTTTTATGAATCACATTCCAATCACATGGAAAAAATTATGAATACAAAATTATGTGGGAAATGCAAGCATGTATGCAACATGACCAATCCTCTCTAGGATTTCAAATGGCCCACAGTAGCGCACTGCCAACTTAGAACAATTTCTCAACTTTAGGGAACTACATTTGGCTTTTACTTTCAAAAACACATGGTCTCCCACTTTAAACTCTCAGTGGGTTCTACATTTATCTATGCAACTTTTCTACCTATCTTGGGAAGCCTTTAAATTATGCCTTATATTTACCATCTACTCTTCCATTTCCCGCAGTATATTTGGCCCAACCATTGCATGGTCAGTTGGGTTGTCTGAAATCACTGACGTGTTTCACTTTCTACCATAAAGTGTCTCAAATGGGCTTATCTTTAAATATGATTGATACCCATTGTTGTAATAAAACTCTATAGTCTTCCCATTTTGATGGTTTATCCATTACATACATCTTGAGCATATCTTCAATCACCCAATTTACCCTCTCTGTTTTTTCATGTCTCAGGGTGATATGATATGATAAAGTTTAGATTTGTCCCAAATCATTTGAATATCCCTTTCCAAAATTTCGAGGTGAACTTAGAATATCTGTCAAACACAATTGTCTTACGTACACCATGCAACTTAGCAATTTCTCGCATGTATATTTAAGGAATGTTGGTTGCCTCGTGCGTTGAATTCACTGGAATAAAATGAGTAGCTTTAGTAATATTTTCCACCACTAACATAATAGAACCATGATGCTTAGTAGTCCTAGGTAGCTTGGTTATGAAATCCATGGTTACAACTTCCCACTTCCAATCAAGAGTGGGAAAAGGTTGTAGCAAACCAGCTAGATGTATGTGCTCATCCTTAACCTTTTGAAATTCAAGGCATCTAGCAATAAAATCAACAAATTCATTTTTCATACCTAGTCAATAGTATTGTTTTTTGACTCCAAAAAAGTTTCTTCTAATAACCTAGCTGTCCAACATAAGGAACCTTATGCATCTCTAACAATAAAAAACTTTTCAATTTCTGATCATTTGGCACATACACTCTATGCCTATACATGAGGATTCTATCCTCTTTTAACTCATAACCTTCCAATTTCTGTTGCGGCATACCTTTCTATAAAGTTGCCTTTATGTCCACACAACGATGATTTAATTTGGAAACTTCTAAAATTCTATCACACAAATATGATTTGTACATGCTAACGACTACACCATGCATCTCATGCACCCTCCTATTGAGTGTGTCATCCACCTTGTTCTATTTTCCTATGATATGATTTATGTCAAAGTCATACTCACTGATGAATTATAAACACCTACTTTTTCTAGAATTTAAACTTGGTTATCCAAAAAAATACTTAATACCACTATGGTTTATTCTCAACTCAAATATTTTACCTATGAGATAGTGCCACCACATCTTCAAGTCATGCACTATGGATGCCAATTCTAAATCATGAGTACCATAGACACTTTAATGTTCTTTTATCTTGCCTGATTCATATCATATCACATGCCCATTCTGAATAAGGACTCCACCGAGATCTTCCTTGCATGCGTATGTGCACACAACAAAGTCTGCAACTGAATCAACAATTCTCAAAATTGGCACACTTGTCAACAAACTCTTCAAGTGTTGAAAAGTCCTTGCACAATACGAATTCCATTCAAATAACACACCTTTCTTTTGTGAGGATGTAATTGGATGCACAATATTTTAGAATCCTTCAATAAACCTTCTATAATAATCTGCAAGTCCCATGAAGGACCTCACCTCTACGGCATTTCTCGGTATCAACCATTCCTCAATATATTTTATCTCTTCTGGATCCACAACTATTCCTTCCTTGGAAATGATATGACCCAAATAATGAATGTATCACTGGTAAAATGAGCACTTGCTTAACTTTGTATAAATATTATGCTCCCTCAGTACTTGTAGTACCATCCTTAAGTGCTAGACGTTCTCTTCTTCAGATTTTGAGTAAATAAGTATGTCATCCAGAAATATAATTAAAAATGTATATAAGTAACGTCTGCAAAATACATTCATCAAACACATGAATACTAATGGTGCATTTGAAAACTCGAAAGGCAGTATTGTGAACTCATAATGCATGTACCTCGTTCTGAAGGCAATCTTTCTTATGTCTTCTTCCTTAATTATCACTTGGTGATATCCAAATATGATATCAATCTTTGAAAATATTTGCACACCCCTCAACTAATCAAAGAGGTCATCTATCCTTGGCAAAGGATACATGTTCTTTACTCTTACTTTTTTCAACTTCCTAAAGTCGATTCGAAGTATCAATGTGCCATTCTTCCTATTCACAGACAATACTGGGGCACCCCAAGGTGACACACTTGGGCATATATAACCCTTATTCAGAAGCTCTTCGAGTTGCATATGTAACTCTTTCATATCTAATGTACTCATCCTATAAGGAGTCTTGGATACGAGTGTTTCTCTAGGCCTCTGATTTATAAAGAAATCGATATCTATTTTTGGTGGAAATCCTGGTATCTATTTAAATACATCCTAAAACTCTTTTAGTACTACGTTGCCTTCAACACTTGGCACTTTATCTTTAGGTTCCTCCTCCATGTGCGTTGCAAATACTTGAAATCCTTTCCTGTAAATTTTCTTCAATTTCAAGGATAAAACTTCTCTGATAGTTACAACTCTTGGAATTCCTTGAACTATTCTTAAGTTTCCTTCCTTATCCAATCAAGTAAATTCCTTATTGTAATAGTCTAGAACAACATGATGTTGGTCCAACCAATCCATACCAATGAGGAAATCACATGAGCCCAAAGGTATGATATTCAAATAAAATTTTGTGCTCAGTCCCTTCATTTTCATTGGACGTGCCTTAACCATCTCATTAATTTTACATTTTTCTCCCATAGCTAACTACACCAACTAAGGTTTTCCAAGCTTGCTTTTTGGAAATTGGAATCTTTCCACCATCTTAGGATCTAGATAACTATGACTAACTCTTGAATCAATTAAAATAGCAATGGGTTGGTCATTAACATCACCTTCCACTACAATCATGTGTGACTGAGACTCATCTTTCTTGTTATAAAGGTTTGCATAAATCATTTGTACATTTATTCCCATGTCTTTAACTATCGCAACTTGTTGAACATTGTTCATAGTCCTCACTTTATCACCTCTTTGAGGGTTATATCTATGCATATTATTTCCACCACAACCCCAACATTGAATAGGTTGTTGCCATGGATTTTTCCCCACTGTCTCTGTCATTTTGGGCTCCTTGAGAGTTGGATTTCCTTGTGCAGTATTACTAGAAAATGGTGGCTTAGTCCCCTTCTTCCTCTGTTCCACCTTGATTTCCATCTTGTCTTCCCAAGATTTTTGGAAAGTTAGTCTTTCCCTTTGCTGATCAAAAAGAAATTTACCGCACCTTATTGTTTCCTCCAATGTCTTTGGGTCATCATATTGTATCTTGTCATTGATAAATGATGCAATCCCACTCAGGTACCTATGAATTTTAACTTTCTCATCCTTGATGAATGCAACATATTTTAGCATATCTAAAAATATTCTTTCATACTCATATATTAACATACTTCCAAGCTTACCATTAAATACACTAAAACTTTTAATACGTGGTTACTCTGAAAAAAGTTTCAGCTCTCCACGAAACCGCGCTCCTGGATCTCCCAGAGGTCACTAGCCCTATGGCCTCCTTCCCTTCCCAACCTCTAGCGCAGCTCTAGCATCTCCTGCAGGCTCGACAAGCTCCAAATGGCGGCCACCTTGATCTCTTCAAAGCAAGGAGACGCCCCTCCTGGTGCAGCTGCAGCGGTGGCTGCTGGTCTTTTTCCTTCGGTCACAGCTCTCTCTTCCGGGCCGCTCTCTCATGCAAGTGATTCCCTGTCAGCAGCAAACTCACTAGCTCCGACCCCCTCCTTTAAATAGGTGGCTTCACGCCAGGGTATTCTCTCTGATCTACATGCAGCGGCTCCTGAGGTTACCTCTCACCAAGGCCACCCATTCGGGCTTCATGCAGCAGTTCCAGAAGCTCCAGCTGTTTCTATTCAAATGTCGAAGGAAGCCCTAACTCATGCTTTCCATTATAGCAGGCATGCTCTAGTTTGCAGGTTTAACGGATACTGGCCCAATCTGTCGGATTTGCTCTCCTGGATCTCTTCCGAATGGTACCCGCTCTTAGAAGGAGAAGTCATTACCTACCCCTGTGAAAAAGGGTTTTTTGTGGTAGTTTTCGAATCTACAAGCGATAGAGACAAGGTGTTTAACTCTGGGCCATGGTTCTAGGGCAGAGAAGGCCTGTCCATGCAGCTATGGACCCCTGCCTTCGACCCTTCCACGGATTGTATCTCTTCAGCTCCAGTCTGGGTGAGACTTCCATACTTGCCCCTGCATTTCTGGGGGGATGAGTCTCTTAAATCTATTGGCAATGGCCTCGGCAAGTTCCTCTGCAGAAGTCCAGACTCCAAGCTAGCCCGCTCCACCTTTTCTCGAATCTGTGTTGAAATGGACTTCTCTAAAGGTTTCTCGGCGGAAATAATTCTTCAAGGCAAGGACTACTCAAGGATCCAAATCCTTGACTATGAGAATCGCAGTTTCAGGTGTAGGAACTGCTTTGAAACGGGGCACTTAGCCCGTATCTATGGAAAATCAACCGGGAAAAAAAGGTCGTCCAAAAGCCAAAGACCCACCTGGTGGACAAGAGCACCAGTGGAATCGCGCTCCGAAAGCAAGGCCCGGGAAGTAGTAGAAGAAGCTGAAGCTGAAGCCGAAATCAAACCCCTTGCTAAGGGGAAAGCTCAGGCAGAAGCCAGTCCCAAGTCACCCACCCAGGAACCCCAGACCTCACGTTGGGAAGACATAGCGGACAAGGAAGACCCTCTAGGCCCGATGGAAAGTCAATCTATGGACCAAAGCACTGAATGGAAAATGGTGTCAAAAAAAAAAAAACTTCCAGGCAAGAAATGATATAATAACGTGAAGTTGTTCAGGCTCGCTGAAATAGTTTTTTTTCCAAGATTATGTACTGAGTTAGGATTTTCAGGCAGTAGTTTTACATTTTCAAGCAAATCTTTACCAATGTAACGAACCCAGTGGCATGTCCATTGTTATTAATACAAAATCCCTCTAACCGTTTCTGTAAAAAAAACACATACTTCCAAGCTTGATTTCAAAGAAATCCTTCATTTTCTTATCATAGTATCACTTGGTTAAGTATTTCTTTTGAAAATGTCTCTTGAACTCCCTCCAAGTAACCTTCTTCTCATCAATGTATTGAACTTGCACAATATGATCCTACCACATTGATGTTTTTCCTTTTAGATGATAGATGAAAATTATCCCTTCTGCCCGCCCAAAATAATTATGCAACTGGAAGTACTTCCTCATACCCAGCAACCAAGTCTTCACATCTTCATCCTTCTTGTGCTCACCATCAAAGGCAGGAGGCTTTATCTTATTCATTTCTCCCTGTAGTTCATCCACCCCTGTCCTTCTCTTGTGCTTTCTAATAGAAAATGGAATTAAGATATTGTGTGCTTTCCTAAATGGATACTTTGGTGAGTGGTGATGACGGCTATCAAAACTTCTTGCTTCTTTTATTTTCTCATCATGAGATCTGTGACTTCTTGACCTACTTGTCTCGGTCTCCTTATCCATTTTATTTTCTATTTTTTCCAAGCTTTGCATCAACTTGATGTTGAAGTTATCTTGCTTCTCCTTGGATTTTATAAGCCTTTCATTAAAAACGTTATAGCTTTGGACATATTTTTGTAGCCCCTTTATGGTTTCTACCAAGTTAATGCTCTCTTCCTTGGATTTTTTACCATCAACACCCAGACCAACATACATATATCCAAATTCACCATCATGGATAAAATATCTCTACCCATATTCCATTATTTTGACCTTTTGCACTGATTCTACCCATAATTCTGCAAAATTTGTAGGAAACAAGACTTGTTAGGTGAATTCATGAGAAAACTTCATGAAAAATATGCTGTTTTTCACAAGTCCCTTTCTTCTTCTTTTTGAAGGCGTGTGCAAGCGGTATTCAACACATACCAATGATCGATGTTAATATTTTACATATACATCACATATCAGTATCACTCATGCACCAAAAAATTTACTCTGCGCAACTGAGCTGAGGTGCACACACCCATGCGCCATTGTTTACTGCGTAGTTCTAGTGTTTCATCTTACAATGTCCAAAATTTAGTGCACACACTTATGCATTCTTATTTTAGGTGCACCATGGTCACACTATAATTCCAAATTCGACCACTTATTAGTCTAAACTCGACCACTTATCAATCCAAAGTTTTCCTTAAATAGAAACTTGGATCATGCAATATCAGTGTTGAAACCATTGCTTTGATACCACAATGTAGCGTCCTATCCACCCGAGGCTAGGCCACGCCACTGTCAACTTATGTCACTATGAAACCAATTTGTAACATCTCGTTACCAAACTGCCGATACCAATTTTGTAACATCATCCAACTTACTATTGAACAACGTTATTCCAAAATATATTGCGCAGATTCTATTCTGAAACACTATTTTACTGTATCACTTGAAGTAACACACTTGACCTCAAGTTGAGTCGTGACACACAAAACTTATAATATTGAAAGTAGCACAATGTAAATGAACACAATCATACTGAACACACAACACTACTATGCTGAAAAGCCATTAGGTGTCCTTTTAACAAATCTATCGCATGTGCATACTACTCCCCTATGCACATAAGTAAATCTATCCTCTGGTGGGAACATAGTAATTATTTGTGTGTATATCCAAACTAACTTCTCCACGAAGAATCTATTCCAAAATATATTGCGCAGATTCTATTCTAAACACTATTTTGCACAATATCACTTGAAGTAACACACTTGACCTCAAGTTGAGTCGTGACACACAAAACTTATAATATTGAAAGTAGCACAATGTAAATGAACACAATCATACTGAACACACAACACTACTATGCGCACAACCATTCCGGTGTCACACAACAAATCTATCTGCATGTGTGCATACTACTCCCCTATGCACACAAGTAAATCTATCCTCTGGTGGGAACATAGTAATTATTTGTGTGTATATCCAAACTAACTTCTCCATGAAGAATCATAACCAAAATCACAAGGTTAACTTAATAGGAAAGATTATCAACAGTTGTCATACTCATGCACAACTATAATAATGAATATCAACACAACACTTACATGTGCAAGAAACAATATACAAAATAACAACAATTACTTATATGCAACAACATACAAGAATTAAACCCATATTAAAC
Organism: Picea sitchensis; assembly: GCA_010110895.2. Classification (NCBI taxonomy): domain Eukaryota; kingdom Viridiplantae; phylum Streptophyta; class Pinopsida; order Pinales; family Pinaceae; genus Picea; species Picea sitchensis. The sequence goes on from SNQJ01S0058213.1 coordinate 23,465, forward strand.
ACAGATAATTAAACACACATTAAATGAGACAAGCACATAAGACACTTATCTTTTATGAAAAGTCACCAACTACGTGAGGAACTCAAACGTTCCTTCGATCCATAGACTATGTTGCTCATATACTTTCAACAACATATCACCCCCGAGCTAGGGCTTAACTCCGCAAGGGAAAAAGGGTTCCTAATGATAGGATAAGATCTCATTCTCAACAAAATAGCTCAGTACAAGGTGCATGTTGTTGCAACTAGCCTACAGTCTCTCATTCCCCACGTGCCTATCACACCCAAGGAATTTTTCCTCTTCTCTGCTCAAAAGTCCTTTGGCTGCCCCACTAGGTTTCCAACAACAGACTAGACACAAAGTCTTTGATCCCCTCAACTAATTACTTACGCACCAGGGAATAATTCCTAGCAAAACTCTCACTTGGAGAGATTTATCATGGGCTTGACAATGTGCCTCTTCGAAAATAAATATCTCACCTAGAGATACTTCTCATGGGCCTCATAACCTGCCTCTTCGACATCAAATATCTCAGCCAGAGAGACTGCTCATCGGCCTGACAACCCGCCTCTTTGATAGCAAAACTATGATTACAATACAAAAAATTTTTTCCCTTTCTCTGCTCAAAAGTCCTTTGATTTCCCCACTAGGTTTCCAAACAACAGACTAGGAGACATTAAAGTCTTTGATCCTCTCAATCCACTACTTACGCACCAGGGAATTCTTAGCAAAACTCTCACTTGGAGAGGATTCTCATGGGCTTGACAATGTGCCTCTTCGAAAATAAATATCTCACCTAGAGATACTTCTCACTGGCCCTATAACCTGGCTTCCTCTTCGACATCAAATATCTCAGCCAGAGAGACTGCTCATCGGCCTCACAACCCGCCTCTTTGATGGCAAAACTCTGGTTACACATGTACCAAACCTCATAAGCTCTTTGCATATAAGGTAATAGTCAGATTTTCCAAATATCCCAACCCCTTCTGCCTCCGAGAAGAATGAATCATCCACCTAAAACACACTAAGGAAAGAAATATATATTACATGTCCAAATTGGACACTTGTCATTTTCAAAGAAGCTTAATACTTGGTGACTCTTCCGAACCCCTGAACTTAAGATAAAGATAAATATCCATAAATTATGAATTTTTTATGGAAATATTAATTAAATATTCAGACTTAAGTCCCCCCTTTTCCCCTTTTCATTGGAATTCCCCATCTCTTTCTTCGATTGTCACATTTCATCAATGTGATAATATTAATAACTTGAGTATGATTAATTTTAAATGGATAGGTGCACTAGCCTATATGTGTCCTGACTCACCAGCCTCATAACCACATGTAGATTCTTATCAATACATACATACATACATACATACATACATACATACATACATACATACATACATACATATGATAGTGATACATATATATATATATATATATATATATATATATATATATATATATATATATATTCTGCTTCATTAATCACTTACCTAAGTGTAGAAACACTGTGAAATGTGCAACCTTTCTTTTGATAACAATTCCCACACTACTCACAAAAGGACAACACCAAAACTTAGTGCCAAATTAACCTACCAACCTATATGTACATTTACATACATTACATACATACATACATACATTACATACACATAATATTACATATATATATATATATATATATATATATATATATATATATATATATATATATATATATATATAGTTATTATCGGTTCTGATGCACACTTACTCAAGTGTGAAACACTGTGAAATGTGCACAACCTTTCTTTGATAACAATTCCTGCACACTACTCAGGTGCGCACAACACCAAAACTTAGTGCCAACAACTCACCAACCTATATGTACATTTACATTTACAATTAGTACCATCGACTCAACAACCTATATGTACAATTACAAAGGGTTCATATTAGGGACATTACAATCAACATATTAGTTTTATTCCTAAAATGTTGATTGTTATCCCACCAATAAATACTCACTCTGAACCTGATAAATATGAGTGTGAAGAAGTAGGATCCAATTCAGAGACATCATACAACGAATCATATGACATGGGGGATAAAAATGAAAACATTCCAGAGGGTTATGATCAACCTACAAACAACCAACCATGGTTGGGTAGGGATTCCTTTGATATACCATGGCGGTTGCATAACCTACCTAGGCATCCAGAGAATCTTCTCCCCAAGTTTGACCCTGAAAGACCACATCAAGAAATTCATATTGGAAATAAGGCTTATGAATGTGAAACAAAAATATGTGGTGTGCATAATTTTCCCATACACTTTTGAAAACACAACCTTAACCTAGTATTTTAACCATCTAGTTGGTTCCATAACCAGGTGGACAAAATTCCAAAAGGATTTCCTAGAAAATTTCATCGAAGAAATAACTACAGGAGCCTTAATGGATGAACTCTTTGCTGCCTCCATGGGACCCAAGGAAAAGGTCAAATATTTTAATAAGAGGTTTAGAGCAATCCTTAATAAATTTCAACCAGATGCCAGACCTGCTCAAGAGATGCATATTGAGGTATATGCAAATGCCCTACTAGCGTTTATATATATGTTTGTTAAAAGAGATACTAAACCTACTCTAGATGAGAATTTTGAAGAATCCAATATTATTGAGTTCCGGATGAAGGGATGTAAATAAATTCAGATCTCCTTAGCAAACAAGGAATCCCAACAACCACCTAGAAGAGGAATTTTTCTAACCATAATTTTAGGTAAACAAGTCGAACATAACTCCAAAAAAGAAAGTGTTGATATGGAAAGTATACAAAGGATGGTAAATAATATATTTAATGATATTTTAGACATGAAAATGAATGCAAGTGAAGGAAATTCCAACCCAATTCCTTATAATCCTTTATTTAGAAAACCAACACCTTAGAATTCCATATACCCCACCAACTAATTTAAATATTGACTTGGGTGAAGTCACCTCCGATTCCTTTTTCAATTATCATCAAGAACATGATTCAGAAAAGGATTCCCCCCAATGGGTGAAAGCCATGAATTTATTGGCCAATCGTTTCTTGATGGTTGTGCCCTGACTAAGAAATCTGGTGATTAAATATCCAACACTATAGAAAATTAGGTTAGTGAGCCACCTACACAAAAAACCATGGTACTGTGGGACATCAATCACATGTCACCTCCTCATGACCCCACCAAAAATGAATAACCACCTAATGCGATATTGGTAGTGAAAATAAGGAGTAAGGGCCCCATCACAAAAAATCATCCCATCATAGCATAGGCTCCCAGAAAACCTAAAAAACAACCTCTTCGGCCCAACCAATCGCTCTACTTAGTTCTGCTCCTAAATCTCAAACTCAAGAGGTATCGAAGTTAGAATATAATGTGGTAGAATATTTGAAAAATATGAAAGCAAATATTTATGTCATGGACTTATGCATAATTCCTCAACAAAAGGAACTTTTATTGCAAGATTTGAAAGAGGGTTAAAAACCCATGATAAAACCTAATCCAAATGCTGGAAAAACCACCTCTGGGTAAACCAGAAAGTCAAATATAAAATTATCATCCACTGACAAGAAATCTAGGTTATATGTCCCACCCTTTTTTTTTACTTTCAAAATTTATAATAGAAATATGCACAATTGTTTGGTTGATTTTGGTGCATCTTTAAACATCATGCCTGCTGATTTAATATCTATAACAACCCTTGGTATCCTCTGATACCATGTTGATATTCCCCTACCCAAAACCCGAAAATAATCTAAAAAAAAAATCACTTTATCTACTAAAAGAACAATTGAGTAATCAATTAAACATGCAACAGAAGCACAAATAAGGAAACCAAAATATCACACACAAGACACCAATACTTTTGGGTAAACTACCCAGGAAAAAACCCCAAAGGGAAAACCAGTCCTTAGACAGTTTTATTAAGGTCAAATAAGGACTCTCATAATAAGGAAAATGGCTCTCTAAGAGAAATGAAACTATCGACAAACATGGATAAGTTTTCTCTGTCGTATGACCCATTAACAACATACTTTTTGAGGTATACGTGATTCACCTTCAGCTGACCTACGCACATATGTGATTGTCTCTTTTGTGAATCGTGTACATGTACATAAAACCTATACAAACACTTATGTATCACACTATGCTTTCCTTTGGATTCTATCCTCTAAAACTTACCAATGGTTACCTCTGTTTTCTCCTCTCCTTGACCTGTATGATCTCTAGATGGAAGTCCTTCTACACCTATCCAAGATCTTGAATCATATTTCTTCATGATCCAACCCTCTCTACATAAAAAATGGAAGTCCTTCTTTTCTTCTACACTCCTCACACTAGAAAAATTCCTTATTTGCTATCCTCAACCTTGGTCTCTCACTAAAGTCTCTTACAAGTGTATTTCACACAAGTGTCATAACCTTGGCATCTCACCAAAATTCCCTTTCTCTTGGAATCTAACCAATAGTCTCTTGATCTCAACATATCACCAAAGATCCCCACCTTGGTCTCTCACCAAGGTTTTCTTGATTTCTCTCATCAAGAATGACTTCCTTCCAAAGTTACTTCCTCCTTCACCCCATCCTTACTTTTATAATCATGAGTTACATTCTATTTCTAATCTCCAAAGTGATTTATTGTTGAGATTACTTCTCACACACACTTAAGAATTAGATTACATGCTCCATGCTAAGCATGTTCCTTAAATAACTCAACTTACAAAGTTATCATCTTAGCGAGAACTTTCCAGAGTTTTTTTTTTATAAAGGTTGCATTTTTACTGTCGTTTCAAAAAGTGGTGCTATTGGTAACACCCTTTTTTTGAGGTGGTTAAAATTGTGAATTGTTTGAAACCACGCCCTTGACATTAAGAATAGAACCATGAAATTGACTCTTGAATCGAAAATTTATCCTACCAATAACACCACCTTTTTTTGAGTTAAAACTATGACCTAATTGAAATTGTGGCCTTGACCACTGGCACCACTTTTTTTATTTATTTAAAACTATGAACTAATTGAAATTGTACCCTTGGCCATTGACACCACTTTTTTTTTGAGTTAAAACTATGACCTAATTGACACTGTGG
>SNQJ01S0058213.1:32206-43222 GCA_010110895.2 Picea sitchensis
TTACTTATCATATAAAGAAAAAGAGGTTTTTACCCTTTATGGGTTTCCTCAAGAAATATCTATCTCTGTGTATCTCATGTGTGTGACTGATGTTGAATATGCTATTGCTTACTTCCCTGCACTATTGTAAATGTCATTAAGTGTTTCAGCAAAGAGTTTAAAATAAGTATAATTGTTTAAGAACGGTAACAACTGATTCACCCCCCCCCTCTCAGTTGTTCAACATAGTGCGTATATACGTATCTTGCAGAGAGGAAACACGCGTGTGTACGTGACTGTCAAGGAAAAAGGAGCATACAAGCTTTAAAACAAGGCCAGGCAAGGGAAAAAAGGATGAAAACTCTGACTCAGAGTGAAAAGAATCTACCAAGCAGTGATACGACAAGAAACACAAAGGAAAAAGAGCGATGTAAGAAGAAAAGTACTTCAACCCTTATAAGGAATATCTCCCCCTAGTGGAGTCGCCACTTCTTTTACGAGGGAAAAAATCTCTGTGGCCAAGGGTAAACCATAACAAACATGTATGACTGCAGAAATCAACTCAATTCCAACATATGCTATATAAACTAATGTGCAAGATAAGAAAGAGGCCTACCTCGATCCAACATTTGATGATGTTCCACCGTTGAGCAATTCGACCCAAAGATTTATACTTGCAATAAGTTCTTAACAAACGAGCAAAGCAAGTATATAATGATGATATAAAGGGGGTTATCACATCAGATAGAATAATCCATTAATGAACATTACAAACACGCCCATAGATAATAATCATACATTTGAAATATACCCAATAGGACGAGAAAGGAGTATTTCTATTAATAATTGATCAACAGAAGTGACAACATTACGGACTTCCGTGTCAGCACGGTTCAAAACCAAGAAACCAAGTTCCTTCCAACTGGGCCTCCACCACTTCAATCCTCCACCAAAGGCAAGCTCACAGGAGAGAGTCAATGAGGTTCTCTAAACAATAGGAAAAGATCTTGGGGCCTGAACATTGTGTTCAGACTTGAGGGACAAAGGGATGCAGACTCAATATGAAGTAATTTCTCCAGATTAACTTTGCTCTCAAAGTTGAATTCTTTCTCCTTCTTTTCCATAGTTTAGAATTGTGCTTTTATAGCCTTCAGAATGTTTCCAGAATATGGAAGGGTCAAGTCAGAATGTTTCTAGTATATGGAAGGCCAAGGATCATAGATCTCCTATCGTGACATGGGAACTCGACTTCATTTTTGTATTTTTTGGCACAAATCTTGATGTATGCAGGCTGTAGTGGAGAAGTGAGTGTATACGCATCTTGCATAGTGGATAGGGAGCGTATATGTGGAAAAATGTATATTTTTAACTCTGGATTCATCAAAAAGGGATGACAAGTCTACACAGGGAAATGGAAAAAGGCCCTCTGTGCAAGATAGCAATGGTGATACAAATATTTCTATAACACCCCTACCCAACACCTAACAGTTGGCTTAAAATAAAATCACTTTATTTACTAAAATCACAACTAAGTATTCAACTAAACATACAATGGAAGCACAAATAAGGAAACCAAAATATCACACAAAAGACACCAATATTCTCGGGTAAAATACCCCTGGAAAAACCCTAGAGGGAAAACCAGTCCTAAGATGCTTTTATTAAGGTCAAATTAGGGCTCCTGTAATAGGGAAAATGGCCCTCAAAGAGAAATACAACGACAGACAAACCTGGCTAAGTCTACTCTATCTTATGGCTCCTGAACAACACACTTTTTGAGGTATACATGATTCTCCTTCAACTGACACACGTACATATGTGATTATATATATTTTTTAACCACGTACACGTATGGAAAATCTGTATGGGCACTTCCATACGACACTACACTTTCCTCTGGATTCTATCCTATGAAACCCACCTGCGAGTGCCTCTTCTCTCTCTTCTCCTTGACCTATATGATATTTATATGGAACTCCTTATCCACATGTCCAATATATTGAATCATGATATTTCATGACCCAATCCTCTCTACATCAACACTTGGATCAAATCTCTTCACCCAACCAATGAGATCTCCTCACTCTCTTGTAAGAAAAAGTCCTTTTCTTTTACCCTCCTCAATCTAGCAAAAGTCCTTCTTTGATATCCTCAACCTTGATCTCTTACCAAAGTCTCTCATGATTGTATCTCACACAAGTGTCATAACCTTGGCATCTCACCAAAGTTCCCATTCTCTTAGAATCTCACCAAGAGTCTCTCGATCTTTCCATCTCACCAAAGATACTAACCTTGGTCTATCACCAAGGTTTTCTTGATATCTCTCATCAAGAGTGACTTCCTCCTGAACCCTAGCCTTTCTTTTATAATCATGAGTTACAATCTATTTCTAATCTCCAAAGTGATCCACGATTGAGATTACTTCTCAAACCCACTTAAGATTTGTATTACATGTTGCATGACAAGTGTGTTCCTTAAATAACTCAACTCGCTAATAAAAACACTTTTACTTTAATTAATTCCTTTTAACTAAAGTAAAATCACACTAGGCTTTTGACAACTTCCGCATGATAGATACAAGCCAATGCGGAAGTACCTATCTGATGCTACTACTAACATCAACAATGCTTTATTTAGTGTGTAAGAAGCTGAACACAACCCCTACCAAAAGTGATACATACATTATACAACTAGAAAGAAATGAAGTCAACATAATCAATGATCTAAAAGATGTTAGGATTCACATCACCTCTAACCCAAAGTTTCACCAAGGCATTGACATCATTGTTGTAGATATTCCAAAAGCTTATGGAATGTTGTTAAGCTGGGACTGGTCTGAAAATATACACGGTTACTTCAGTACTGACTGGTTCCACTTATGGATAACATTAAAAGGGAATTCCAATGTGATCAATATTGATAGGGAAAAGTATCTAAAATATACCATCACTAATTTGGAATTCCCAAATGAACCCTCTTCAACATAATTTCCTATATTAGGGTATTATTCTTACGACTATGACTTTGGGAACTTCCTACCTTGCATGTCTAAAACACTATTCTCACAAAAGTTGGAGCTTCTTCTACTGGAAAACCCATAAATAATTAAATAATTCAACAGATCTAAGCAGGATTTCCAAGTTCATATTTTAGAAAACAAAATTGAAGATGCAAGCATATATACTAACAAGAAAGTTCCAAACTTTGCTTCTGAGATTTAGAATGTATTCTTCGATGGATCCAAATCTTAGGAAGGAGCTGGTGTAGGATGGATTTTCATTGATACAATAGGTAAACATAGTTTCTTATCATGTAGACTGGAGTTTGAATGCAAAAATAACATAGTTGAATATGAAGCCCGGGTTCAAGGACTCAATAAATCTATTGACTTAAAAATTAAGGAATTAGTTGTCTTCGGTGAATCATAAATCATTGTAAGACACATAAATAACACTATACATTTCAATTCCCCTCACCTAAGTAACTCCCAACAGGGAGTACACAGATTGATAGAAAAATTTCAAGTGTTTAACATCACAACTATCCCTCTATTTAAGAATGTACTTGTTGACTCTCTAGCTACAACAACCTCGGGACTATCTCCCCTAGAAGACTATGAGGCCTCTATGTTTTCCATAGATTTTTTATACAAATATTTTGTCCCATATAACATTACCAACGGGAGGGTGTTTGAAGGACATGAACAAATTATATCCTTCTTAACTAATGGAGAAAATTTCAAAGACTTAGCTATTGATGACGAAGTTTTCCATAAAATGTTGGTTGAACAAGAATGCGGGGAACATAATATAGATGAGGACAATAATATGACTCAACCTAAACTGTATACAATAACTAGAGGAGTAATCAACCTCAAAAACCTATTTGATTTGCAATAAAGGTTTAAAACCCCAAGAATGTCAAAACTAGTAGTTCTTGTCCTGGCTACGAAGTCATAAATTTATGGAATGTTGACAATCCAAAAAACATTAACCTTGGAAAACCATTGTCTCCTGAGGCAAAGAAGGATTACCTGAAGTTATTTAAATAATATCAATATTTTTTTGCATGGTCCTACCAAGACTTGAAAATGTATGACACTAGGATCATTCAACATAATATTCCACTTAGACCATAGGTTAAACCATTCCAATAGAAACTGGGGAAATTTCATCCATCTCTTGAGCCTATGATGCATAAAGAGCTCAAAAAAATATTAGATGCAAATATAATATTTCAAGTGAGGCACTCTACATGGGTAGCTAATTTAGTGCCTGTGAAAAAGAAGTCAGGGGAAATTTGTTTATGTGTCGAGTTCAAAAATTTTAATATGGCCTCATAAAAAGACAATTATCTTGTTCCCCCCATGGAAACGCTTATACATACTGTGTCTAGATATGAGATATTCTCACTTCTGGACGGGTTCTTAGGGTATAACCAAGTTTTAGTTTCGGAAGAATATATATTGAAGAAAACTTTCCGGACTAAATGAGGAACATTCACCTATAAACACATGTCATTCATATTAATCATTGTAGGAGCTACTTTATAATGGGATATGGATTTAGAGGGTTAATCAACAAGTGTGTAGTGGTCTACTTAGATGATGACACAATTTACCCCAAGAACAGAGCAGACCACATTGCTCACCTGACCCAAATTTTTGAAAGGTTTAAGAAGTATGGGATATCTTTGAACCCAAAGAAGACCATATTCAGTGTGAATGAAGGAAAACCACTAGGTCATATTATTTATAAATATGGCATGAATATTGACCCTAAACAAGTAATGAAAATCTCATAATTTCCACTTCCCCATAGTAAAAAAGTCATGCAATCTTTCTTTGGAAAGATTAATTTTGTGAGGAAATTTACACTTGATTTTGAAGAAATAATTAAACTATTAAAAAATATGATACACAAAGACACATATTTCAAATGGAGTGAAGAAGGAAGATAGGCCTTCAATAAAATCAAAGCTACTATATCTCAAGCCCCTGTATTACGAAGCCCCAATTTCAGCAAAGGTTTTTTCTTTATACCTTTTCTTTTGACCAATACTTAGCCATGATACTTACTCAAAAGGATGATGAAAACAATGAGGCCCCCATATCATTCATGAGCACCAACCTCCAGGGGCTTGAACTTAATTACCTGACTATTGATAAACAAGCATACATTGTCTATAAGGCAGTAAAACATTTTAGGTCATATATTTTGAAGAACCATACAAAAGTTATAGTACCTCACCCTGCAGTAAGGTATCTTTTCACAGAACAAGAAAGGAGAGGGAATTAAATGGTTTTTATCCAAGAATTTGATCTGGACATCGAACGTGCAAAGACAGTCAGGGGACAAGGATTATGTAAACAATCTATGGAATCTCAAGACTTAATTTAGACAAAAAATTTAGGTTGGGACAATAAACTTTATTTATCATGTAGCGAGGTACTGTACATCCCACATGGGAAAGACTATTGGTACATAGACTTACCTTACCTCCTCCATCATGTAATTTTCCTTGAGCATATGAAGCCTAGGGAGAGGAGAGAGATTAGGTTAAAATACACCTAGTACCATCTCATAAATTATGTGTTATTCCACATGAATTATGATGGTGTGTTACTTAGCTTTCTGGAGAGGGAAGACACTGAAAATGTATTAAGAGAACTTCACAGTGGTCCTGCAGGTGGACACCTCGTAGGAGAGACTACTTCTCATAAAATATTGAGGGAAGGATATTATTGTTTGAATATGTTTAGATATGCAAACATATATGTAAGAAAATGATTTTTTTTTCAATTGAGTGTTGGAAAAGAGAAGACGACATCCATTCCATTTCAGCCAGTAACCATCTCTAGACCCTTTGAGGAGTGGGGGATAAATGTCATAGGAGAGATAAACCCAAACTCATCCAAACAATAAAAATACACATTGAATGCAACAAATTATTTCATGAGGTGGTTGGAGGCCATTCCCCTCACCCATGTTAATGAGAAGATAGTAATACGATTTTTAGGACAACACATAATAACAAGGTTCGGGGTACATTCCAATCTTGTTTTTGATAATGATGCATACTTTTCTTCTACTTTTTTGACCGGAATTTCTATGGACAAAGGGATCATCTTGAGATACTATTCCAACTATTACTCATAGGGAAATGGTGTTGTAGAGTCAACAAATAAGAACTTAGTAATAATTTTTAAAACGACTGTAGTAGAAAATCATAGGAATTGGCACACCACACTTTATAATGCTCCGTGGGATTATAGAGTAACTCCTAAAGAATCCTTATGGAATTGTCCTTATTTCCTAGTTTACAGGTAGGAAGTTATCCTATAGACTAATTTATATCTCCCATCCTTGCATATTTCTCAGGCCTCAAGGGGAAAACCACTATCAAGCATGCAACAAAGGATAGATGCACTTTTAATGGTTGAGGAAGAAAGGGAAAGGGATACAAAGAATTTTGTAGTTCATCAATAGTTAGTTAAAATATGGTTTGACAAACATAAGGCTGGAGACAAAAAAATATAAGCAGGAGATATAGTTCTGAATTGGGATAAAATCAATGAGCCAAAGGGGAAACATTCAAAATTTCAAAACTTATGTTTTGGTCATTTCCAAGTTGTTGGGAAGATTGAGGTAGGCACATACAGGTTGTAGAATCTTAGGGGTGAGCTTGACGCTCTCCTTGTCAATGGTTGTGCCCTAAAATGTTTATTTTATTACTTTCCTACCTTAGGAAGTGTCTTGTACCATAGTTTACTTGTTTGGTCTTCCTTCAATTTGTTTTCTTTAGATAGAGTGATATTTTTTGGTTTGTTTGTTTTTGTTATGATTGAGTTATTTCTCTTTCTGTCCTGAAGTTGGTTTTGGTATTGATTTCATTTTAATTTTTTTATGATCTTGAGGGTGTTTTGTTCTAGTCTCTTGGTGAGACCTGGAAAACCCATCTCTCTTGTCTTAATCTTTCATCATAGAAAAATAAGGAGTTCTCTTCCAACGAGAGATTCCAACACAAAAATGATTCACATCTCTGTATGCATATCAACCAGGGAGTAAACACATTGTCTAGCTCATGGTATGGAAAAATTGAGGGAAAAATGGACTTAAGGAGAGTATATCCTATACCCATAGATGGAGTAGAGAAGGATCTCACTTCTTTCAGTGAATACAATAAAGTAAAACATAAGGTTGAATCCTATCCTCTAAGAAACATATATCCTCATCCTTAGCTCATTCTTGGCACCTGTGCAATAAATGTCATATGAAAATAAAGGACCAAAGTAAATTCCATAATAAGCAAGAATGTAAAATTAGGGAGGGTATACAGATATCTCCACCGGGTCTATGGACATTCGCTAGAAGTAGAGCTAGGTTTGTGATATCAGGGTGACTCAATCAGGGCTATGGACATTCATTGGCAGCAAAGTGACACCATGAGGAGGTTTCTAATTTTAAATAATTAAAGATACAATGTCTTCTTATCAATTGTGCTTCCCAAATCACCTCTCGCCTAATGAGACATAGGATATTGGTTTGATGAAAAAGAGGCATGAAATCAAATGAATTCCCATAGACAGATAAGGATGAAAATTCCTCGGGTCATTTATATATATATATATAGACTTATGAATCATCTATGGGTTGTTATCTTAAATTGAAAGTCAACTCCCAAAATTTCTCACTAGTAGAAGAAAGGCAAGGTATAAAGATGTTGGTTTCACCTAGTAAATCTCCATTTGTTGAGCACTCAATACACCCTCAAAATTTCTAAAATTTTGGGGTACCCCTCTCTATTTTGATTGAATTGATTGTTTCTTCCATTAATTTGCGAGTTTTGGTTTCTCTAGCATTATTTAGTTCTTGGTCTAAACTTCTTTGTCCCCAACTAATTAAACAAAGTTATGCAACCTCCACAAAAACAAACGAGATCCCTAGCAACTGGGGTAAGGAATGCAAGCTCAAGTGCTTAAAAAGATAAGGAAATGAGACATCGAGTGAGTTTGACCAATGAGGTCGTCGGATCGAACGATGGAAGGTGTTTTAAATGAAAAATCAAAATGGACCCCGTATTCAGTCGTTGTCGATGGATGCATCGGACGTTAGGAATCTCCAATGACACTTGATGCTATGGTCAAGCTCTCTTGTCGCTTCACCCGATGTGATCATCGGAGAAGTTAAAAACCACAAAGGGGCCCATTGATAATTGTGAAGGAAACAAATCAAGATTCCCTTTAATTGCCACCATCCAATTTAAAACAACTTCAAATATGAGTAGTTCGTCGACATCGAGACAAGAAGCTATTCGCGGGGGTTAGGGAACCATAAGGGATGCCGCATGAAAATTGTGCAATTGCTACGTCACCATTGATATATCCCACGTTAGAGAGAGAAGACTATATGCACCACGAGATAAGCCCCGTGGCACCTCCACGTCAGCTCTGTATCCCCACAAATTGAGAATTAATATGAACCGTTGATTGTGGGACTTATTCTTCCGTCGAGCGTCCGATCATGGGGATAAAGGGCTCACATCCATCGATCTCGTGATTGGGCGTATGATTATACACCACACACTAATTTGTTCCCCGGCACGTCAGACCATACAGTGAGCCAGTCAGATCGTGTCATGCGTCATTTCCCTCTACGTTAGATTTACATGTCAGCATCACTATCACCTGATGCCCGACGAATTTTACACTTGCAATCTCCATCGTTCGATCAATAAAGGTGAGTTAATATTAGTCGTCGATTTCAAACTTCACACTTTCATCGCATCTGATAAATCGGGACCCCAAACGCATCAAAGGCTTCGCTAACCAGTTATAGACACATTCACCCATAGGAACCACACTGGAACTGTCACGTCACCCTCCATGTACTCTCATGATGTCATCAACAACTGACCCAATGTTGTGATTGGCGGAGAATTAACATGAAATAGCCCCCGACCTCGATCGAAACAAAACAATACAGGATAAAACACGCCATCTAGTCGTCGAAGTAACCCTCCTAGGTTTCACATGGTGTCTTTTCTTTTGGATGTATTATGTGCAAAAAAAACACATTTCTCAAACTATAATTAAACTGGCAAGTTTCGGAACTTCTAGTTCATGTATACTTCAGTATGTTGTGGGAGAACAAATATAAGAAGTTGTATTNCAGGCCTAATGGTTAAGAACATGTGTTTCCTCTTAAGAGGTCACAGGTTCAAATCCATAGGGGGGTAGGGTATGTATACCTTCGTAGACTTTACGAGTCAAATCGTTGGGCGGAGGGGGGTCCCTTGTCCCACAAACAAGGGGGTCTCATACACCAATTTCATGTGGTGGCTTGGTCGTGACCTTCAAAATAGATTATTATTATTATTATTATTATTTATTTTATTTTATTTTTATTAAAATTATATTTCTGTTTTTTTTAATATAAATTTTTTATTTTAGTTTTCTTAAAAATTGTTTTTTTTTAAATTGTCTTCTAAGGGTATTTTTTTTTTAAATTTAATTTTATCTTCTTCTTTTTCTCTTTAAATTTTATGTTTTAACTACCAATTTTTTATTCCCAAAAAAAAAATTATTTTTTTTAAGTTTATTTCTTAAATTTTTTATTAAAAATTCTCAATTTGCATTATTTTTGAAAACAAATTGTTTTATTTTTCTTTATTTTCATTTTTTTTTTGTTTTTTTCCTTAAATTAAAGAATTTTTTTAGAGGTATTTTGTTTTTCCTATTTAATTATTTTCTTAATGGAAATTATTTAAAAAAAAAAATTAATTGATAAATAAATTATCAAGTTATAACATTTTTATATTTCGAAGTCAATTTGCAGTGTTTTATTTGTGGTGGTGCCAGTGGTGAAGACCACAATTTCAATTAGGACATAGTTTTAACTAAAACAAATCAGTGGTTCTAATGGTCAATGCCAGAATGTCAATTAGTTCATAGTTTTAACTAAAAAAAAAAATTGGTGCCAGTGGTCAAGGCCACAATTTCAATTAGATTGTAGTTTTAACTCAAAACAAAAAAGTGGTGCCAATGGTCAAGGCGAAATTTTCAATTAGGTCATAATTTTAACTCAAAAAAAAGTGGTACAAGTGGTCAAGGCCACAGTTTCAATTAGGTCATAATTTTAACTTAAAAACTCGCGAGATGCGAGATCGCGATAAGATCTGGACCATCGGATTTATGGACATTTCAACCGTCGATCAGACTCGATGAAGTTTATAAACTCAGAAAATATGAAGTGCCTTTTGGCACAGCCTATGGTCACCGTCGGTGGTCACGAGAAGGGAAGGAGTCAGTTCAGATAAGCTCCATTTCAGAGTTTCGGGGATCAGGACATGGAGTGTAATGAAATCTTTACCACGGGGATCCCGAAATGTCGAAGTGCAAAATGGTGAAGTAAACACAAGTTTCTATGAATTCAATCCAACGGTACATGTGAAGTTAAACAAGATCGCAGGGCTACTTTTGCACTTCTCAGCGTAACAACTAAAACAAATGATGATCTCTGCCAGAGGACTCGAAGAGGACTGAGTGTGATCACTAAAGAAGATGAAGAGTCTGAAGGCATCTTCCAGTGGATTGAGGATTATTGATTCAGGCGATTGACAGATGGAAGGGGATTGAAGTCCGTAGCTGAAAATAGAAAGGATAAGCTCATCTAAGACAGAGAAGATGAAGAGCCTCAACTACCAGAGAAACTAAGGAATCTCAGAATAACACCCAGTGATGATGGATGCATAGGTGAAACTGCCAGAGAAGCTGAAGAGTTACCATGATGATCAGGTAGAGGACTCACAATGAGCAGAATATGCAGAATAGAGAGAAAACATGGTGCACAAGAGATTAGATAGCTTTGGAAGAGTGAAGTGGAGAAAACTCTCTGATGTGGAGGAGATTGGAGCGGGGTGAGCATGCAGAGGCATGGCGAATATTAGATGCACAAAGAGCACAAAGACGATAAGAATGTGGAACAAAGAAGAGATAAGTGTTGTCATTGTGCCAGAGAATTCAGGTGTGTGCAAGGA
>SNQJ01S0058214.1:7811-37490 GCA_010110895.2 Picea sitchensis
ATGATTTCCCCCATCTAGTCCAAAAAAAATAGATGATGAAAGGAAATTCATTAAATGATTTCCCTCATCTCAACATTTAAATGAAAAGTTACAAATTGAAGTGGTGAAAGGAAATTCAATAAAGGGAATCAGATAACTTCACCGGGGCACTGAACACGCTCGCTGACAGTGAAGCAATGTCTAAGAAATCTGTAAGGCTGTTATACATGAATTATACTGTACTCTGGTAATTAGTTCTCTTTTTGACTATATATGCATCCCAAGTACACGCGGGACTCCCTGATTAAAAACACTGAAATTACTTCACCTTGATGCAAGCAAAGATCAATAGAACCTGTTAGAATTTTTAAGGTTGTTTTGATTATCTTAAACATATACAAAATTAGTTTCAAGGAAGAGGAAATCATTGATAGGCCTAAACTCGAGATTAGTGAATGATTAGGTTTCGAAAGCTTTTAGAGATAAGAATGAAACCTTAAATTCTCCTCTATGTGTTTCACAAAAATAAAGTAATGAATCCATTCACCCAGTAAAGGCACTTGGTCTAGCGTTCTTCTCATCCTGCAGGGAGACAAGACCCCTAGATGGAGCCTATGTTGGAACACATATATTTTCCAAATATTCTAGATATTAAAGGATTGGAAGCTGCCTACCTTTTAAATGACAAAATGCTAACAATAAACCTCAAATATCAGATTTCAGGATTTTGCATATCTAACAGTCCAACATGTCGAATCTCTCAATGCCCCAACATGCAAAATAACGAAGTTGGGTTGAGCTTAATCATGATCATTGAAGCATTAAAAAGTGATTATCACTAATTTAATACATCGCGCCTTCGTGAGTCAGGAGTCACACCTTGATCAACCTTCGAATGTCTCGATATGCGAAGTTGCGAAAGTGACTTAAGATAAACTTGATTAATTACATGACTAACGATAATTAACGATAATTAATTGTTATCACGACTTCACGATTCGACAGTTTTTCCTTGAAAAACTACTTATAACCCCGATACTCAAGGTCACGAAACATCCAAACTAATTTCAATTAATTAAAAACTTAAGCCTGATTAAAGTTAATTAATCAAATCACAATTTCGCAAATTCGGGGTTCATAGCTTGAGACTAAGAGTAAAATCACCTAAGACTACGAATTTCGAAAAAAGATCAAGGAATAATCACGATTAATTAAAGGTTTAAGATGGATTAATTAATATCTTAAACAACTTCTTACCTTGTAAAACTTACGGGTGAAAATTAAATACTTCTACGATTCTCCCAAGTCATGAAATATCAAACATTTATGGAATTTATAAGCAGATTAGAGAAATGATTGGAAAAAAGATCTTGCTTTATCTCCAAATCTTTCTATTAAAAGAATTAAATGTTGTGTCAGCAAGAACCCATGCAGACTAGAGTGCTCAATGTGAAAGGATTTCTGTCATTAGTACGAATTTCATTCTATTTTTCACAGAGCTAGCTTAGCGAGATAACCATTGTTTGTATGTTCATCCTCTATGACAGGAAATGTAATTTCGAGATTCTATCTCATGGGTCCACGGAAAGCGCCCAAAACAACTGGTGAAAGTTCAGGCCAGAGTTCATATATTCTTTTTGATACCTCGCCTAGAAACATTGACATAGTCAAAACATGGACACATGTTTTCAACACATTGCAATATGAGCTGGTAAACTGCCCAGACAATTCGATCCACAACGAAAAATAAGACTTTAATATCAAATACAAGGTTGTTTCTCAGTCAGAGATGCACAAGGTAGCAACAAGGCCACGACTCTTTCCCTATTATGATATGATTGGATGGGCACTGGATCACATAGATGTCCCAACTAGAACAATATTCAATTCTCAGAAGGTGGTTGTTGGGACATTTTGGCCAGAGCATCTATAGGCGATGTACAAATTGTCTCCCACACCAAACTTTACTTACAATGCTAAATTATTAGAGGGTTTCAAAAAGAAATAATGTGAGCAATTTGGAAAAATCTTATCCGACCTGATCAAGGATTGGTGCTCATGCCCTGAAAAGTTCATAGTTGATTCTAATGGTATATACACAATCTCATCGTTACAACCACAGTTATTGTATATAGAGATGATGGTGTGAAGAATTTATGAGAAAGAGAATACTACACATTTCTATCTCCCATGGGTACTTCTTATCCACACAGTAGCAGAGGGATACTCTTTCGACTGGGCCAAAATGTTGTCAGACAGTCTGGCCAGTCAAATTACAGAATATCGAACACAAAAGGCAAGTGGGAAAGCAACTTCATTCTTCATGTCTGCTTACATTATGGATGCCATTTGCTTCATGACACCTTTTCCATTAATGAGCTATAGTTGGACTCCAAATAACACAGAGCCTATTCACGTGTACCACTCAAAAATCCGGGAAGATAAATCCAAAGACTTCGTCTATGATATTTTCAACTGGGTAATGGTACCAATGCATGCCGTTATCTTCGGCTACCCACCTCCCAGGATTTCAAATAAAATCGTAGCTAAATTAGGTAGCGTGACAGACTGGTACATAGAAGAATAGTTCTCTTATATTAGGGTTTTTGGATGTTCTGTTCCCCCATATGCCCTGTCACTATTCTTACCATACACGCTAGTATGTCGCAAGGTTTCCACGAAAACAATACTCGGCGAAATCAACAAAGAACTCAAAGGGGTTCAGAAAAAGGTATGGCCATCTTTTCCCCTACACATTGGTACATTTTCTTTATTGGATTTTGGCCATTCCAAATTAGAGGTCATGACCTTAGAAGAAATGAAAATGGTAGACATTGAATTCAAGAAGTAATACCCTCATAAGGTCCTGGGTAACCACATGGAAAGTTGTGGTCTAAAAAGATACAAGCACGAAGATTCCCCTCATGAAGATATTTTTCGAGGAGCGTGATCCTACTAAAAAGTCTTAAGTTGGGTTTGATCTCTGTCACTTGAAGGGATGGTCAAAGTTTACAAATTTCAGGTACACTGGAGAAGTGGCCTCCCCAAATTTTTGCAAGGCAAAGTCTCAACACTTCTAGGTACACAACAAACAAAAACCAAAGGTTCAACAGACACAAGCCCTAGAAAACAGAAAGCTTAGGGGAAAATAGAGGAAACTGAGATCCCAAGCCAAGAAGAAAGACCCCCAGAGATAGATACACCAGGTAAACAGGTCAAGGATCAAACAAAGATACCCTCAAAAGGGGTTGGAGACACACCCTTGTCTACGTCAAATGAACCGGTCACAGACGCTACCATGAAACAAACATCCATAGAAATCCACAATCCCATTCCATTCGTCACACCCTTACAATATACCAAGGGGAACCCCGATGCAGGAACAATATTCAAAGAAGCTATAACACCTACCTCTGTAGAAGAGTTACCTCCTAGCGATTTATTTTTTAGAAAGAAAAGGAAAGTCATGGTGAAGCAAGAAACACGCCAAAGGGTGGGTGCAACGGCCAAAAGATACAGAGTATTGAATGATGGAGAAGCCTTAGAAGAGGTATAATTCGTCGAAGAGGTATCAGTAACATTGGGGGCTTATGCAACATCCAACCAATATTCAGTCGGGACCTTGAAGGGAGGGTTGAAACAAAAAGACTTGTTAATTAGCAAATTATAGAATCAGATAGGAGATGTAGAGATGAATGCCAAGAATGAGGCATACAAAGACCTTGAACAAGCCAGAGCAGCTGGCCAATAGGAAATCAAACAACTCAAATCCAATCTCGAGCAAATGCACTAGTCGACTCAAATAAGCCAAACACAGGTCAATCAACAAGAGAAGTTAATAAAACAACTGGGATCCAAATTAAGTTCTATTGAAAGCCAGGTCATAGATATAACGATATTCAAAACTCAAGCCATGGAAATATGAAAGAATATAGAAGCAGCTCAACAGGGTCTACTTTCTAAAGTAGAAATCATCCAGAATCAATTCCAGATGATAGATCAAGCATTAAATAATATCACCTTAAGAGAAAGAGAAGCTAAGGAAGCTCGAGGCGTCTTCCAGGAGGCTATTATATCATCAACAAAAGAGGAAATAGTCATTGCTTCTAGATTATCGATTCCAGAACAAACCAGAGGTAACATCCCGCTAAAGGCATGGGAGCACAATATAGCAGAAAACATAAAAATGGCTAAAGAAGTGAGAGATTCCCATGAAGAAACATTTGGCCTGCTGAATAAAAAAATTGTTAGATCTTGATAAGGAAAGTAGCTCTAGGACATTGGGTAAAATCAACATAGCTAAACATTTGTTATATATTAAGGAAAATGTGGAAAGAGACCAAGTTGAGCTCTCTCAGATAAGACAGGTTGAAATTTCTCAAATAGATAAATGGTTAATAAAACCAAATCTACAACTATCATCTATCATTATAGTAGATGGGAAAATAGGACAAAGATTGCCACAACTGGAAAAGAAGTGTTACATTTTCGAGGCAAATGACGAAAAAAAACCTTCCAAGTTGATAAATCCATTGGTAGAAAGGTGTATCAATTGTATTGAATAGGGGAAAGGGAACACTTCTGGAGGCCATTAATGCAGTTGCTCATACTACCTTATTTTGGAGCTAGGAGACAAAGAAAGGAAAACACCCTGCCAACATGAGAGAATATAAGAGATAATGAAGTGAAGTGTTTCACCCTCTCATTTGTAATCAAAAACTTAAGAATGATAGAATTTCAAACGCTTAAATCTTGTATAAATATACATTTTGAGAAAGCATCAAAGGCTGCTTTTTGTCGATTGTAAAGGATAAGACTCTCTTTATTGAGAATTAATACAAATGCAGACCAGAGATTCTACATCTCATCTATTCTGAGTTATGTGTTCTTCTATCTTCCCATATTCCAGCATACTTTCATATACATTTCTTTGATGAATGTTTAAATCACAATTTAGTACAACATCTACTGTGGTTATATTTCACTTAGTAATCTGATAACAAACAGATTTTCCTCTGTATTTACTATTAGCAAATACAAGATCTGCATGTTATTTAGGTAGTATATTTTATACTTCATTGAAGGTTACATCATTTCACTTCCTTTTTCTGTTACAAAGTAAGATTCCTCAGTAATTGATGCCTTGTTTTGATTAGCAGCTTTATGTTTTCTTTCAATTCATTCAATATTTCAAATTTAACTCAGATGCGAGAAACAACCTCTGAGTTGTTATAACATTAATTCAATTTAAATACCTTTTCTCTTATAATTTTGGTGGTAAGTGGCAAACATTGAAACCTTTCCTCATTTATTGATGCTTGACATTATATTTGAAGCCTTGGTATACACTCAGGAACAAGACCGACTCAGAGTGAGCCCGATCTAAGAGAGAGTCAGTGGCTTAGAGACTTTCATTCAAAAATTATTCCTCCTCAGATTCATACAAAAGGGAGAGACGTTCTCCAGGACTGATAGACATGAGGCTAGATCGAAGTTTCAGAGGCTTCAAGGAGATATGAGACCTCATGGGAGGATTTCCTGTTTCAGTGACAAAGAATGAAGCTAGTATTCTTCCTCGGTTTCGATACTAGAAGGGAAGTTAGTGGTGACTTCCAAGTTGATGTACAAGATCAAGCATGTTGCATATTACAACATAGATATGTACACAACTTGATTTGTGGCCTGAGGATTCTCCCAGTAAGAGGGAGAAGATTATGATGAGACACTTGCTCCAGTAGATAGAAGAAGTGTACATAGAGAATCCACAAGATACATGAGAAGGATTCTCATATTTTCATATTGAATAAGGATTTGTATGGGCCTAAGCAGGCACCTAGGGAATGATATGACAGATCAGAAAGTTATTTGATGATCTTGGGGATGATTCCCATTGATCCTATATGTGGATGACCTGTTTCTGAAAGGATATGAGAAGGTCATAGTTGAGTGCAAGAGGGAGATCGCTTCATAGTTCAAGATGAAGGATCTAGGTATGATGCATTACTTCTTGGGATTGGAGGAGTGGTAGAGGTCATATGAGATTTTCCTTAGCCAAGGGAAATATACTGTTGAGATCCTGCAGAGATTCAAGATGATGGATTGCAAGTCCATGGCCACACCCATGATGATAAATTTGAAGCTATTGAGTGATTCATCTTTAGATTTGGTGGATCCCACAATGTACAAACAACTGATTATATCCTTGATGTACTTGGTTAACGCCATGTCGACCATATGTTTTGTAGTGAATTCCTTGAGTCAGTACATGGTTGAACCTAGACATGTACATTGGATGGCAACAAAACATATGTTGAAATACCCACTTTGTACAATTGGGTATGGATTGAGATATGCCTCAGATGGAGATGTGAAGATGCATGGATATACATACTTTGACTGGGTAGGGAGTGTAGTGGATCAGAAGAGTACTTTTGGATGCTACTTTAGTTTGGGATCAGTGTGATCTCATGGTTGAGAAAGAAGAAGACATTAGTGGCACTTAATACAGTAGAGGCAGAGTATATAACAGACAATATTGAAAGCCGTGAAGAAGTGTGGATTTGAAATTTTCTTGTAGGACTTCATCCGAGACATGATGCAGAAGGGAGCAGTGAAGCTCTAGTACACATCCACAGATGAGTAGATTGTGGACATTCTCACCAAGCTTTTGTGCAAGGCGATGTAAAAATGAGTAGAATTGAGAATACATTCTCCCAGATTGGTCATGCTGATTTGACCAAGGGAGAATAATACATTCACTCAAAGGATTAGCCATGCTGACTTGGATAGTGGTGAATGGCCCATGTGCAGTCTTTCTCCTATTAGTCATGTTGATTTGAATATGAATGAAAATGACTTGAGGTTCTCTAGAGACAATCTTGGCGTGATGCAGAATGTCCACCCTCATTGAGAGGGAGGTCTGTTGTTTCTTCTCATGTCGACTAACCCCTTTGTCCAAGGTTTCCCTAGATTAGTCATGCAACTAAGGGGGTAATTCAATATTGGACTTGATGAGAGAATAAGCATCACATGCATAGTCATGAGGACTATGGGAGTAGCTTCATGCTACTAGGTGCGACTATAACTATGGTTGATGACATTGTAGTAGTTGTGTGCTACTAGATTATTATTGCATAGTTATAGAGACATCGACTATGCATAGTCATACAAATGAATATGGTTGATGGAATTGTAGCAGTTGCATGCTACTAGCTTATTGTTTCATAGTCATGGAGGTTGCAGACTATGATTATGGATTATGGCATGGTAGTAGTTGTGTGCTACTAATTGATTGCTGCATAATAATAGAAATTATTGGACTACATGGTGGTAGTTTGTGTAGCTATCAGTTGATTGCAGGAGAGAGACATTGTGTCTCTAGATAGTCGATGTGTGCTACTTGGAGTGGTTATGTACCACTGGATAATAGTTATGTACTACTACATATCGACACAATCGTGTTCTATTGGATGCCATTGTAATTATTGTGCGCTACTAGTCGATTGCCATGGAGACTACCAATTCACATTTGGAGTAGTTGTGTGCTACTTGATTGTAGAGACTGTGACATATGATTCGAGCTATCGATGGAATTGTAGTAGTTGTGTGCTACTAGTTGATTGTAGAGTAGTCAATGGACTACTAAATGAAGACATCATGAACGATACCTCCCTAGCTAAGAGGGAGTGTTGATGTTTGGTAGTTGCGGGAGGAAATTTCCCTCTTAGACCACCTTTCTTAGATGTGAAGAATATTATTGAATCAATAGATCCATTGGACATATGTGAAAATACCCCAAAAGAATAAAGAATATTGAAGTGTCACCTTTCTAGAGGAGAAGTCGACCTAGTCAAGTAGTCAGGAAGACTATAAATAAGGAGGCACCTTGGCTCATTTTTTCACTCACTCACACTCTCTCAGCTACATAGAAGCAAGGAGCAAGTTTGGAGAAGGTGACACAACTGCTGTAGTAACACAATTTCTTCTTGTTCAATCTTTCTGATATCTCTCTCTTGTGCACTACTCTTGGTAGTGGTGCGCTATCTCCGCATTGTGTTTTTGTTGCAACTATTATGGTATTTATGGTTGATATAGCCTTTGATCTAGGGTTTATCTATTTGTAATTTCTTTGTGAACGAAATTTATCTAAGAAAGGTTTTTGGGTTTCTCCCCCATTTGGGGTTTTTCTAGAATAAATCTCTTGTGTTCTTTTTGTCTCTTGTTTATGTTGATACACTTATAATTATGAGAAACAACACACACATGTGAGGCTATGTTCACAAACACTTGTTATTGAATGAATATTGATTACATCATTATATATGAAATGACTCTACTTAGTTGGTTACAACAAACCACAAACAACTAGACTCTACATTAAGTGAAGTAGAGTTCAACTATACAACTATGCTACTGACTCTTGCAACTAATTGTTGCAACTGAATCTTGCTCCATTATTTCCAAGTCTCCCCCTTAATGGAGAATGGATTGAATTCTACACCTAACATCTCCCCTAAATAGATAAAACTTAATCTTTCCAAGAGGCTTAGTGAAAATATCAACAACATTTTCACAAGTATTACAATACATAAGTGCTATTTCATTTGACTGCAATTTTTCTCTAACAAAATGAAACTGAGCATCAACATGCTTTGTCCTTGCATGATAAATCGGATTATTCGCAAGCTTGATTGAAATTTTATTATCACATTAGATCATTGTAGGTTCCTTTTGTTCTTCTCCAACATCTTGAAGAAGACTTCTCAACCAAACAACTTCACAAGTTTCCGCACACAAGGATTTATATTCTGCTTCAATAGAAGACAAAGATATAGTAGGCTTCTTTTTGCTGCTCCATGAAACAATCCTAGATCCAATGCCAAACACATATCCAGTGGTTGATCTTTGATCATCCAGATTTCCAACCCAGTCAGAATCTGAGTAACTTGTCAACTCAACATCATATGCATCGGTATATTTAATACCGTAATCAAGTGTTCCTTTTAGATACCTAAGTACTACCTTTGTTGCATTCCAATGAATTTCTAGAGGCTTCGCCATAAACTGACTTAACACACTCACAAAATATGCAATATCAGGTCTGGTTGTGGTGAGAGAATTCAAACTCACCATTCAAAAATGCAGATTTAACATCTATGTGGTGTAGCTTCCAATGATACTTTGTAGCTAAAGAAATTAACAATATGATAGTATTCAATTTAGCTACTAGTGAACATGTTTCAGCATAATCAATACCTTCTATTTGTGAATACCCCTTTGCCACCAGTCTAGCATTATATTTGTCTATACTACCATCTAATTTAAATTTGGGTTTGTATATCCATGCATCCAATGGGCTTCTTATGTTTAGGCAATTTAGTCAATTCCTAAGTATTGTTTTTCATTATAGATTCATATTCTTCCTCCATTGCATTTCACCATTCATCATGTTCATTTTCTTCATCAAAACTCATGGGTTCTATGACATTTGAAATGCTACTCATTAGGGCATAGTCTCTATACCTCTCAGGGAGATGAACTTGTCGTGAAGATCTTCTCAACTGATTATCTTCCTCCCCACTTTGTGAAGATCTGTCTTTGCCTCTAGGTGAACTTTGACTGCTTGAAGTGTCCATATCACTGAGTCCTTCTTCCTGCTGCTTCTACTGTCGCTCCAGTTGTGGCTGTTGCTGTGGTGGCTATTGTGTTGGTTGCTGCTGTTTCTCTTCTTTAACTCCTTCATCAAGAAGTCCATGCCATTCCTCATGAATGTTGTCGTCATGATTTCTTGCTTCCTTCTCATGGAAAAGTACATCTCTACTCGCAACTACTTTGTGATTAGAAGGATCAAACCGTTTGTATGCTTTGAATTCAGAACAATACCCAATGAAAATACATTTAATGGATACTATATAATTTATTCCTATTCTCCTTTGGAATATGAGAAAAATCCTTACACCCAAATACTTTCAAATTATGAACTGCAGGTTTGGAACCATACAAGGCTTCAAAAGGAGTAACATTATCAAGATACCTTGTCGGACTTCTATTCTTTAAATAAACTGAATTATATATGGCTTCATCCCAAAATTCATTTGAGAGATTCTTACCTTTCATCATACTACGTGCACACTCTACCAGAGTTCTATTTTTCCTTTCAACGACTCCATTCTGCTGTGGAGTGTGAGGTACTGTAAATGACTGTACTATTCCATGATCTTTGCAATATTTGATGAAGTCCCCTGATTTATACTCTCCCCCTTGATTTGAATGGAGGATTCTGATGGATTTTCCTGTCTTCTTTTCCACCATGGTTCTGAATTCCTTAAAGTACTCGAAAAAATCACTTTTTCTTCTAAGGAAATAAACCCATGTGTATCGTGTGCAATCATCAATAAATAACAGAAAGTAAAATGCACCTCCTAAATACCTAGTCTGGATAGGCCCACAAACATCAATATGCACAAGATCTAACAGATCTCTCTTTTTCCTATCAGGCTTAGAAGGGAATTCATCTCTGTGCATCTTTCCTAATGCACATCCATCACAAGCAACATTCTCATTCTTTAACATGGGAATTCCTTCAACCATATTTTTTTTCTGTAATAGCAAGAAATCAGGATGATTGATGTGGCCATACCTTTGATTCCAAAGAATCTCCGTTGTCATAGTTGTAGAAGTTAGTGTGTGATGTGCTTTGATGGTAACATCAAGTTTGTATAGGCCTCCTGCTCTGACTCTCGTTGCAATAGTTTTGAACTGGTCAAGAAGATCCTTCACTATGCAATAATTCTTGAAGAATTCAACCTTCAAGTTTTGATCTGTAATGGTGGACACATAGATCAATTTTTTCTTTATCCCTGGTACATACACCACATTGTGAATGTGATGAACAGTACCATTGGGAAATGTCATAGGAATGTCTCCATATCCCTTGATCTGATGAGCGCGGTCATCTCCAAGATATATGTTGGCACCATTATGTGTTTCTTTAAAATCAGAGTACCACAAATTATTACATGTCATATGTACTAATGCTCCAGAATCCACAAACCAGGCACCAATATCATCCATTTCAACAGATAAAGAAACGTTAGACACAAATAGTCTAAGATCCCGTGAATTAAAGTTTGGGGGTTCATCAATATCATCACTAGCAATAAACAATCTGAGATCATGACTTGAATATTTTTCTTCATAATGACCTGAATGTGTTCTAGGTTTATTCCTAGCCTCATCACTCTTCTTCTTATGACAGTCTCTAACAATATGTCCAGGTCGACCAAAATAAAAACAACTCTTTGAATCAGTCCTGTTAGATTGCATACCTTGATTTGGCCTTGGAGATTGTCTTCCCTGCGATGAACTACCTCTTTCTCCTGATCTCCCTCTCGCAGATCTCTTATTTGACAATAGTGCCAAATCTTTATTATGAGGCTTCAGATTCTTGCACCTCTCTTCCTCTTGTAGCAAAATACATGTCAATTCTTCAAACGTAGGAGGTTTCTCCCTTGCTACGAGACATGTTATGAACAATAGATAATCTTCTATCATACCATTTAAGGTAATAGTGACAATATCAGTGCTAGAAACAATTTCCCCTATATTTCCTAGCTTCTCTTTCACCTCTTTAATACGACCAAAAAATGAACTAACAGATTCATTTCCATCCATCTTAATGCCTAGCAATTTAGTTTTCAGGAACAAAATGTGATTTGTGTTGCTAGTTTCATACAAGGCTTTAAGCGTTGTCCACGTTTCAACAGAAGTTGTAGCTTATCTAATATGTGGAATTATGATATCTTTAATAGACATGCACAACAATACCTTTACCTTGTTTTTGCACTTCTCCCAATCTTGGATCTGTGCTGCTGTCGCACCGACAACCACATCTGGTTTCATTCCAGTTCCCTTCGCAATGTTCCAGACACCATATCCTAACATGAGTGTCTACATATTGAATTTCCAGTTGACGAAATTTGAGCCATACAACTTTTTGGCATCGTTGAGGTAGGTTCCTTCTAGCGGATTCGCCATATCTGCAAGTGTCTGCTCATTCAATCAAACAATGGATCCTTGTATCACCAAACACACTTCAATCCTGAAGGCAGTGAATCACCAAGAATATCAAACTTTCATCAAGTTTTATCCTGTGCTGAGCAGTCCGTCGCTGTACCTTCAGATCCATCGATCTGATTCTACCTCTATTCTTAGCTTTCTTAAAATAAATATAAGAAAAACTTAACGACACTCCATGCATACAACAAACTCACCCTCAAAAGACACCTTAACACTTCATGTATATATAAAAAAAATATAAATTTCTTAAAAGAACCACCCCCCCGCCCCTTTTTTTAATACACATACATGCATCCACCTTTAAATCATGCATTCACCTTTAAATCATGCATCCTCATATGCATAAGAAACTGTTCCATACACACATAAATCCACTTTAATAAAAAAACTCAATTTTCATAAGAAAAGAACCTTCATCCTTAAATGGAATTTTACTCCAACAAATTTATCTCTCGAGAGGGCTTCAAATACCAAACTTTATGACATATAAAATAAATTATGCACATGCACACAGAACTTGTCCCCCAAATTTGATAAAGGGAACGATTACCTTTAACTCGTATTGCACAAATACCTTGACCAACAAATACCCAAACTCGATTTATCCATAGTGCTTCTTCCACAAACTCATGCTTCCCAAAGAAAGTTGTTGGCACTCCTTGGAATTTTGTAGGGGAGCACTAGCGCATCTGGAAAATAGCAGGGGGAGTGTGAGTCACAATTTCCAGTGCTCCTGGAGAGTGGAGGAGGGAGCGCGAGCACTCCAACGCCCTTAAATGCACACAACAGGATCGCAAGGGGTCGGAAAAAATGAATTTTATAAGTGTGAGGGAGTCGACGCTCCTCTAACACTGTATAGGGGGGCGCTGGTGATTTTCCCAAATCAAATTCAAGATCTTTCTCTTGGATCTCTCCTCAGAGAGCTGGATCTCCAATGCAGCTCTGATACCAACTTAGAATTATGAGAAACAACACACATAGGTGAGGCTATGCTCACAATCACTCATTATTGAATGAAGACTGATTACATCATTATATAGGAAATGACTCTACTTAGTCGGTTACAGCAAACCACAGACAACTAGACTCTACATTAAGTGAAGTAGAGTTCAACTACACAACTACGCTACTGTCTCTTGCAACTGACTCTTGCTCCATTATTTCCAAGTGATATTGCCCAATACATGATATATATGTTAATTGTAATGAAGTAAAAGAGCACTAGTAAATCTAATGCTCTGTATATAAGAAAAATCTAACAAAATATGTTTAATTTGTTTTGGCAGAGCGAAAATCTTGGTTGATCTTGGAGCAAGAGTAACCATTGGACAAGAATGCCTTGGTTAGGTGGGATTTTTCTTCGACTAGGAATTGGTGGAAAGAAATGTGGAGGGAACGAATAATCAAGGTTTTAAGGATAACATATTTTTGGGCTAGATGGTGGTAGGAACCAACATTAAGGTATCCATCAGTGTGGGTCTTCTTTCTAAAACTTGGTGGGAAGGGGTCTTCTTTCTTACACTATTCATAGGTGTCGATTCTTTTCAATTTTGTGAAAAATGACTACATAATATTTTCCTGTGAGGAGAAATAAGCATTAGGCATATAGGTTCATATTCATTAAGTATTTGTAGAAACATATATACTTTGTGTATTATTGGAGGCATATATGGAATACTTTAGTGTAATTGCTTTTAATAAACATTGAGGGACTCAGTTTAAGTGCATTTTCTTGTTGTTTTCAGGGTATTGGGTTTTTGAAGTACCCCCACTGAAAGTTGAATGTTTCTCCTTACATGGGGATAAGGAGAAACATGTTTGAAATGTGTCACTAGTTCATTATAAGTTATGAATAACTAATCTATATTCTTTTACCGTGAACCCACTCTATGAATAATTAAGATATGAATAACTAAGCTCTATGCTTCTAAGTTACATGGCATTTCAACATAATAATATCCCACTCCTCTTCTTTTTAATTCCAACAAGTCTATCTTGTATAGCCTATGTGAAATAGATGAAACCCTTATACACACTTACACAAGTAAATTCCCCAAGGCCTATATGTTGAGAGTGATTCTCTCAATAATGTTTGAGGGTACCCCAAGAAAGACTATAATACTTTGTGTGTGTTCTAAACGCTCTGCGTCCGAGAAAGAGATGAAAGTACCCTCGGTTAGTACATATGGTAGTCGGCCTGATCAACTGGCTGCCATAATGGGCCCCTCCCTTTAGTGTCCATTATCAAACCATGTCTATCTTAAAATTTGTATAAGTTGTTATGTATAATGGTATTTAGCAAAGTTTAATATTAAATTAAAAAATTCAAGCTTACTTCCATATTGACATGTCTAGAGGAAAACACCTCTATAATAGAAATCACCAAAGCCGAAATTACATAGAGGAAATTGGGAAAGCAAACATCGTTTGTTAAACATCGTCGAGTCTCCTTAAATGGGAAAACATTGTTTTGTTAAACATCAATCAATATCCTTGAACTTGTTAATAGAATTTGATTTAAAACAGTCAGGATGACAACCATTGGTACTAACATAATCACTATTGGCACCATCATAGCTGAAAATAATCATTATTGACACCACCATAGGTAAATAGGTAGAAACAAATTCATCCATATATGTAATATGCGATTCTTTTGCTAGAAGTGCACCAACAAGAGAAATGACACAAATACAACAACAACAATGATACAAATACAACAACATTAAATGTGAAATATCTCCTTCCATTCACTCTCTGAACTCTTTTATGCAAGTCAATTAACTTCTTAGAAGCAATATCTTGAAATGCTCTCTCTATGTAATTTTGGGGAGACCACTCTATGTGAAGCTTGTTTATTGTTTGATTAGTTTTATTTGTTACCATGCACAGGCCAACCCTTCTAGAAGGTATATGGCCAATTTTTTATTCATGACATGCAAAGGTTCTTTTATTCAAGGCATGCAAAGGTGAACTAATCAACTTTTGTTGTTAGCCCCACAAGGGATTTGTTTTCAGCTGTGACGGTGGTGATTTGTTGGGTCTCAAAATTAGTGTGGATTATCAGGCTAATGATGTTTTCCATGTTGAGTGGTTGTGTATATCTTCAAATACTACATTAATCTCTCTTAAGACTTACACAAAGGGCCACTTTCAAAAATCCACAAACCCACAATGTAGATTTTGGAAACTACATAAAGAAGAAGGCGACCCAATAAGAACGAGGTTATGTTTGAGTTCTTTATCTTTCCATCTCGAGATCAAATCTCTTGTTCAATGTTTATTTAACATTTGTTATTAAAGTGGTTAATTTTTTTCTCCAAGTATCCAATCCTAACATTCCCTTTAGGATGATATACCTAACAAATCTCAAGGTCTTTTACTAAAATTGGTTTTAATGACCGCACAAATAGGGTAAATCAGCACATGTCTACTTTGGGATAGGTGGACCAATCAATTGGAGGAATGAAAAACTCATTTCATGTTATAATGAATTTTGTATTTGCATTAGTATTTTGTGTTATATTGTTAGCAAGTGGTGAAAATGACAAATTGAGTACTATGTTTTGAATATCCTTGCATATCTTTGTAGGTATTGTTGAACCCACTCTTCATATTTTTTCACCCAATACATGAAAACGTTGAATTAGTGGGTACAAGATTCAACGAAAAAAACAAAATTGAATCAATGGGTACAATGACAACAACAAAAGTAACGACATGGTCTTGTTGTGTTTTGAATATCTTTGCAGGGACTGTTGAACCCACTAGTCATAGCCTTTTACCCAATACATGCATGATACATGCGCATGCAAACACAATGAATCAGTGGGCACAACGACAACAACAAAAGTAATGACATGGTCCTTAAACCATAGACCACATTATAATCACATAAAATTTTAGGAGTTATATATAGCCCATGGGCTATTTTTCCATCTCTTTTCCCAAAAAAAGATTTGCCAATTTCCATTTTTTCTAAAAATTATTTGCCCAAATTTCATAGAATATATATTTTTTTACATTAGAAATAACCCAATTTTATAACAACTATATAAAATCCTTATAAAGTTGAATATATTTACAAAAATATCGACAAACTTTTTATCGTTTGCATATTAAGGACTAGTAAGATTCGCCAAAGTTTCTACAATTTGAGATAAATTTCCATCCTTAAAATCATCTATGATTGTAATGGTCATCAAACCTTATACTAATGCCCACATTGAAATAATGGACACAACAAAAAATGTAATGACACAGTCCTTACAACCAAAGACCATGTTAATATGGTTTTCAAGGATTCCTTACAACCAAATACCATGTTATGATGGTTGTCAAAGGATTATACAACTATTTATATTTCAAGTTTGTACTTTGAGAGTGGGCACCTTAGAATACTTTGTAAAGTGCATTGAGTTGAGCTAGTTGAATGTGATAGAAGTGTCCAATAACTCTATGAGTGAAAAATAGTATCATATCCAGTTCTTGGTTTGGTTCATCCACTCGAGTTAACAAGTGAGAACAACTTTTTTATCAACTTTGCAACTACTAGGTTGACCATTTTGACAATATTTGCTACAATGTTAATTCCCACCTTCACCACTTGGAAGGTGGACTTAGTACAACTTGAGTGGGCCTAATGGTTTAGAACACATGTTTCCTCCTTGGAGGTCATAGGTTCAAATACGAAGGGGGGTAGGGTATGTACTCCTCTATAGACTTTAGCAAGGCCCACACGTTGCTGATGGGAGTTGTCATATTACATTGAAAGTTTTGATTGCCAATTTTGTCTAAGCTGCAAAAGTGTAATGTGTCATAATTCGACATTTCAACATAGATCACCAACAATAACACTATTTGAAAAGAGATCGTCTTAAAATTGGATAGAGTAAACTATAGATTTTTTTTTATTACTAGTCATATCACCAAATTGATTACTAAACATATCACCATTGAAGAAGGGGATGTACCACAAGTTTCATAATTGGACATAAATTTGATTAAAAGCAACATCACTACTAAAGAGGATGTACCATAAGTGAGGGGATGTATCATAATTGGTCATGAATTTGATTTCCAACCATCTCACTACTGAATAAGGGAGATGCACCATAAGTAAGGGGATGTATTATAACTGGACATGAATATGCTATTGAAACAAATTGATTTCAAACCATATAACTACTGAAGAAGAGGATGTATCATGAAGAGGATGTATCATAAGTGGACATGAGTCTGTTGTTGAAACAAATTGATTACCAACCATATTGCTACTGGAGAATGGTGTATAATCAGTAGAAATAAATATGCAATTGAAACAAACTGAAAAATTGAGTGTTCAAATATGAATTCACAATTGAAGCAAATTGATTGCCAACCATATCACTAAGATAGAAGGGAATGCATCATAATTAGAATAAACATGTGGTTGAAAAAAAATGATTATTTCATAATTGGACAGGACCCTCAAGTTGAAACGATTTGATCACCAACCATATCACTACTGCAGGAAAAAAAACACTCACTGTCAAAAAACTCAAAAGTAAGTAATTGATCTGAAATCGATGCTTAACAATTTACACTCTGACTTCGATTTTATCAAGACCTTTTCTGACAACGCATGTGAATGTATAAGCAATAAAACTTAAATAATGAAGAGAAATGACAGATAACACAAAGAAGAAAACCCTCAACATAATAGAACATCGAAAGTTGATAACGGAGTTTGACAAATTCACCTATGTCTCCAGGCCTTTGTCGTCAGTGGGGGAGGCTTCTTTATCAAAATTCAATGCTTAAAAAATTGCATCAAAATTACATCATTTAGGTCTCTGACTAACTCATTTGTAATTTTCTCTGTCTCAGGAACCTGACCCAACAGACGACACAAAAAAAGGTGGAGTAGAACTCCTGGAAAATGCCTCCAAAGCTCAATTACTCTTTTGGCTTCACTGCATAAGACAACTTGGCCTTCCAAAATTCTTCTTCAATTTTCTCCAAGTTGCTTGATTCTTACATAAAAATCCACAATGACTTGGTTTATATAGACATGAGGTAGAGGGGTTAAATCCCAACAACCCACCTCTTGTGGCACTCAATTTGGGGCAATATCCACCAAGATATGACCAAAAAACTATAAAAATCAACATAAAATCAATAAAATGCCAAACTATAGGGTAAAAAACCACTTGGATAATACATGCACATGCCAACCCCCTTTCTCTATGCCCTTGTTCATGTGGAGTTCAATGTGGCCTTGTGTTGGAACCTTATCATCCGGCCCCAGGCTATAGTTCCTGGTCATATGCCTTGGTCGCGGGCTAGCCCCTGTCGACTAGGATTTAATCCCCAAACATTTGAACTTAACCAACTTAAAACATATTTTCACCATATGGTTTAATAGGAACCATAGTAGCTCAATTGGTCTGCCCCCTTTCGTGAAGTCGTTGCCCATGCCCGGAGGTCATAGGTTCGATTCCACCGGAGTGAAAACAAACCTTTTACCTAGCCATCACTGGCCTCATGCGGGGTTCCACGTGGCATCTTGTGATTGGGCCACATGTCACCCTGTGATTGGTTCATACTGCTGACACATCAGTCTAGTCACCACACAGTGAGTTTCCCAGTCAACACTGCCACATCACTGCCATACTTGCCACGTCATTGTCTTACCTACCATGTGTCTCAACCGGATGATGCCATGTCACTATTGTACCGACCACATGTCATGCTACCACACTGGTGCCACGTCATGTACAGACTACCATGTTTTGCTTCCATACAGTGTCACGTGTCAATTTTTTATTGGTCCAAATCAACCCCTAAAAATACCAAAAATGGCTACCACATGGTGCTTCCATGTGTCCTAATGACATCATCATGATTTCATGCTAATGTCATCTTCTACTTGTCTTGTTGACATCAGTAGTACAGACTGTTGACTTTGACTTTGAATTTTTTTCTAGTTTGACCTGAACTTTAGATCGTGATAACTTCGCCATACTGAGTCCATTTTTTAAAAAACAAAATAATGGTCAGAATCGTCACAACAAGCCCGACACAATGGCATTGGCTTCGTTTGAATCCAAGAACTTCTTTTTGCTTTTCTAGATCCATTTGGATCACACCTCCCCACTAAGACCTTTTATTCCTCCAAAAGGGTATTACATCAATTGACTAGATCATTACATCAATTGACCAAAAACAAATAGTCTAGACTCAACAAAACATTAACTAGACTCAATAAGTTATTTCATAAATCAAATCACTTTTATTACATTAAGTAGACTAGACACTTACTCGATGAAATATTTACATGTGGGACATAAAATCTACCCAGCTCCAAGAAGATGACCCATCTCCTACCGATGGAGTTTCGGGGTCATTCCTATGCTCCTCTGCAACATCCTTCTTCTCCTCAGGCTCTTCAGGATTTTTGGAGCGTCTCAACTCTGGATGCAGCTTCCAACAACTATCTTCACAATTCCCATTCCTCTGACAATGTGAGAAATAATTTTGTGCTTGGACAAATTTGATGAAGCCTTTCCCTGACTAAGAGGAATCCCTATTGGATTTTCGCGACTCTTGTTTGGGATGTGTTGAATTCACACGCAGATTCGTTTTGACCTACAATGTTGCATCATCTTGTCTTAGCGTACTCCTTGTCACCATGATCTTCTTCCTGTATACCTTTTTCTTCCAACATACTACATCACAATGGTTATGACTGACACAAAATGTGCATGGAATTTTTCTTCTTATAAGTTCGATGACCCTAGCATGTTCATCATTAAAGGTAGGTGAAGGAGATTTACACATTTTGACATTTTTACCTTTATTTTGTGACACATTGTTCAGGTCACTACTGGCTTGAGCTTCGTTCTTTCCTCTACAAGTTTGAATCCATGCTGGTCTTAGTTCTGTATGTCTCTCTCAACAATGGTCAACATTGTGTCTGAACTTTAGACAACATGTACAACAAACCACTGGATTGTTGTCATCAGTAGATTCTTCTATGTAACCCAATCCTTCATGGAGTGGTCGTTCTCGCACCTCGATAGGATCAACTCTACCTTGGCCATGATTTCCAAGACCTTATCCTTTCATGTAGAAAAACTTGGATAACATCTTCATACCAATTCCTTTGGTATGCTTTTCAAACACAACAATATCCTGATTGCCTGACTCCAATTCCTGATCCGCTACAGGAGAAGTTGGAGTATATTGAATACTTTCTATTGGCGAGGAAAATGTGCATATGGACTCTCATAGTGACTGATCCTAAACCAGAGTAGCAGTAGTATATGAATCTTCCTCATATGATTGCCTACAAAACGAATGAGTTTCATCATCCTTGACAGGACTCGGGCTTCTAACAGAAGGACTTCCTCCAACTAGTCTTTCTTCCATTGCTAACACCATTGTTCACAACCTTTCCCTGTATTCCTTAAGGATTTGCACCAATCGTCTCAGCTTGACATTTTCTTTCTGAATATGTCAATTGATCTCCTCGAGTCCTTGGATTCTAGATCTCTTCAAGATTCCCCCCATGCTTATGCACAATTCCTGCAATAGTCAACCTTCTCTGATACCACTTGATCTAAAATCGGTGCTTAGCAATTTACACTCTAACTTTGATTTTATCAAGACCTTTTTTGAAAATGCATGTGAATTTATAAGAGATAAAAACTTAAATAATGAAGAGAAATAACAGATAACACAAAGAAACAAACCATCAATATAATAGAACACCAAAATTTGATAACGGAGTTCGACAAATTTGTCTACATCTCTAGGCCTTTGTTTCAGTGGGGGAGGCTTCTCTATTAAAATTCAATGCTTAAAAATATGAATCAAAATTACATCATTAATGTCTCTAAGTGACTCATTTTTATTCTCCTTTGTCTCAGGAACCCAACGCAATAGATGACACCAAAAAAGGTGGAGTAGAACTCTCAGAAATTGCCTCCAAAGCTCAACTACTCTTTTGGCTTTACTGCATAAGACAACTTGGCCTTCATAAATTCTTCTTCAATTTTATCCAAGTTGCTTCTTAAAAATATACAATGGCTTGGTTTATATAGTCATGAGGTAGAGGGGTCAAATCCCAACAGCCCACCTCTTGTGGCACTCAATTTGGGCCAATATCCACCAAGATATGGAAAAAAAACTTTAAAAATCAGCATAAAATCAATAAAATGCCAAACTATAGGGTAAAACCCCACTTGGCTAATACATGCACGTGCCAAACCCCATTCTCCAGGCCCTTAGTCATGTGGAGTGCCATGTGGCCTTGCGCTAACACCTTATTCTCCGGCCCCGAGCCATAGTTCCTGGTCATATGCCTTGGTCGCGGGCTAGCCCCTACCGAACGGGCTTTAATCCCTAAACATATGAACTTAACCAACTTAAAATATATTTTCTCCATATGGTTTAATAAGAACCATAGTAGCTCGGTCGGTCCGCCCCCTTTCATGAATTCGTTTCCCATGCCCATAGGTCCCAGTTTCGATTCCGTCGAAGTGCAAACAAACCTTTTACCCAACCAACATTGGCCTCATCTGGGGTGCCACATGGTGCCCTGTGATTAGGCCAAATGTCACCCTGTGATTGGTTTGTACTGCTGACGCATCAGTCCAGTCACCACATAGTCGACTGCTCAGTCAACACTATCACGTCACTACCATACCTGCCACATAATTTCCGTACCTGCCACATGTCCCAACCAGATGATGCCACATCATTTCTGTACAGACCACGTGTCATGATGCCACTGGTGCCATGTCACATACAAATTGCCACATGTCGCTTCCATATAGTACCACATGTCAATTTTTTATTGGTCCAAATCAGCCCCTAAAAATGCCAAAAATGACTGCCACGTGGCATGCCCTGATGCTTCCATGTGTCCTGATGATGTCATCATGATGACATAGTGATGTCATCTGCCACTTGTGCTGCTGACGTCAACATTACAGACTGTTGACTTTGACTTTGACCTTTTACTAGTTTGACCTGAACTTCAGATCGCGATAACTTCGCCATATAGAGTCTATTTTCGGAAAAAAAATATATGGCCAAAATCGACGTGATGAGCCCGATGCAATGGTGGTGGTTTCATTTGAATTCGAGAGCTTCAAATTTTTGGTCTTTCTGTATCCATTTGGATTAGTAATGGCTCAATTCAAATTAGTTTTCATTTAAATTAGTAAGTAACAACTTATTCAAGAAACATAGTTCAAAGTCTAACCATTGCATTGATTGGGATTCATTAATTTCCATTTGTGTCAATTTTGAATGTCATTACAAAAATTGTGCTCATTTGCGCCCATAATATGCAAGTAGAAACAAACATTAGAGCGCCCTTGAAAAGTAAACATTATGAATTCAAGTATTTATTTATTGTGACTTGAAGTAATGTATTATTTGTTAAATTTATGTGGAGTCTCTTGTCCCACAAACAAGAGGGTCCCATACACCAATTTGGCATGTAGCTTCGTTGTAACCTTAAAAATAGTTTGTTATTATTGTTGTTGTTGTAAATACTCTAAACTATAGTAAATGTTACTAAATGTTACTGTTACAATTTTAACATATTTAAGATTACATGATTATTTGAATTTTGAAAAAATAACATTTTATATTTATATTTAATTATAATTTTGACACAATTTAAATACATTGTTTAAAAATATAATACGATTTAAATATTATATATATTTAAAATAAAAATAAAAATAATTTTTTTTAAAAACCATATATGATATTAAAAATTATAGAACTTATTTATTTAATCTCGAAATATATTATTTTCCAACTTTTTTCATAAATGTCAATTCACGGATTGATCATTTTCTAATCCATACAAGTTAGTAAAGAATTCAATTCAATTTTTCTAAGGTTTTTTTGGTATTGAACTATGCAGCCAAATCTCATTATTAATATTATTTTTTAAATTCTTTAAAAATGATATAATTAAATAATCCATAGTTTAAATAAATAATTTAATTGAATTTATAATATTTGTGGGTTTCTAGTCTTAAATGCAAGGGGATTTTATAAACCAAATCCATGACTTTAAAAATAAATTATTAAATAAATTGATGAATAAGACCAAAAAATTTACATAATATTGACATAAAAGATTTTCACCATTAGGGAACGATGGCAGGCGATGGTGGGCGATGGTGCAGGTGGATAAGATTTTTTCCCCATTTCTTGTGGTGGGGTGGCTTGGGGCGTGGCTGGGGCCTGTTTATTCAGGGCCGGAGGTTTCCTAGAGCGGGGTGGCAACATTTTGGCGTACAAGGGTTTTGTGGGGACGCCATTTTTCGCTTTGTGACTGCACTTCTTTTTATTTTCCTAGTCGAAATGGTGTTGTCTTGGGTTGCGGAGTCATTTCCGGATATGATCATTGTGGGTTGTGAACCCATGGCAGGGGACCCATAACCCCATGCAAGAGTACCATTAGGGATTCTGGCGGTGAACCCAACGGATCCAGTTTATGCTCTGACATCTGGCCTAGTTTCGGGGATCCCTTCCTTGATCGATTTGTCGTATTTGGGTGGCTTGGATTTTTCCTTTTCCCTGGTCTACGATTCGCCGGTGGTTTCTTTGATGAGATTTGAACCTGGGTTGGATCCCCTTCCGGGTCTAACAGAGTGTAACTATGTTTGCATTGGTTTCGAGACTGGGGCTCTCTTTGATGGTGATTGTTGGGGTACCCAACAAAAATACCTGCTAGTGGCTGATTCTTGTGCCCAATTATCCCTGTTGGAGGTTTTTAACGACTCTGGTGCATTTCCAGAGCCTGCGATGACCATGGGAGAGTACTTTGGTGGGGTTATTGCTCCGGGCAGGGTTTCTGGACGCTTTGTTTCTCCTCCACAAATTTCTGATTCTAAAGGAAATGCTTGTGTGGTGGGTCGAGAAGGATTGAAATATGTGGGGATTTCAAAGCATTCTATGCATATAGGTACCCGATGTGCGTGGGATAGGACTGATTTAGATAGTTTGGTTTTTGGAGAGGATATTTACATGGATCGTGTGGTAGAGTTTTCAGAACTGGTTGTGGTGGGTATGGCACGCAGGAAGTGGTTGGGTGCTTCTTTCTTGTGTTCTTGGGTGGAAAAATCTTGGGGCTCTAATATTTCATGTCCTTGCATTATTCGTTTGTTAGCTAAGGGTTGGTTTTCTTTCATCTTCTTTGCTTCTACAATTTTTTTTTGGGTTCTGTCTAAAACTTGGAGTATGGTTGGTACACCTATTGTACTTAAGAGATAGACTCCACATTTTGATTCTAAGCAGGAGAGGGTGGATGTGGTTCATGTTTGGGTTTGGTTATTAGGACTTCCTATGCAGTACTGGAACCTTGTTCATTTCTAGGACATTGGAAACAAATTGGATGAATTCATTGAAGTAGATTTGTCCTTTGAGGAAACAGGATTGATATCTATGGCCATGATATTGGTGAGGTTGGATTTATGTCTGAGACTTCTCAAGGAGCTGAATATCGAGATGGATTTCGGTTCATTTATTTAGCCATTGGATTATGAGGGAATTCCTTTCATGTGTCATAGATGCCATGTTTATGGGCATGGAGTTGTGGATTGCAAACTGCCCTTCAAGGGGAAGGTGCAGGTTTCCTTGGGTGTTGGTGCAGGTGTTGCGTCGGGCCATGTGGATTTGGGGTCCGAGGCTACTAGGGTTTCCCATATGGTGCATTCAAATATCCATGACATTGGCAGGGAAAGTGGGAAACACACTACTTCAACTGATGGTGTTACAGGTGAATCCTCCTGTGGACAAGCAGATTCCCTCTTGGTATCTAGACCCCTAAACCAAGACAGAAAGGGTGCTATCATTGGTCACTGACATCCTTTTAAATATAATTAAGCTAATACGCGAAAAGGAAGAAGAAATATATGTAACTTGTTAATGACGTTTGTCCTTGCAAGATCCAAGCTGAGCTTCAATCCTGAGCTCCCCGATAGGTCCTGTAGAACAAACAAAGATACCAAGAACTTCCTATTCTACTGAGATTAGCTAAAATATAGATCTATCTACTGAAGACAAATTCATGTGGAATAAATATAAATTTGAAAGAAACAGGCCAAGCATTGATATATTAATGAGAAAAGGTAAAAGGTGCTTACAATCCTTTGATGAAGGTGCAACAACTTCTTCCAGTTCTCCTTGTCCAACCCCTTTGCTCAAGTAATCTGCACTGATTATGATTTGATGGCATCTCACTTATGGGATCATAAGTTTCGTTTAATTCTCAATATCCATATATCTACTGTATGTTGTCTATGAGATCATAGGTTTCATACCTCCAATCTTTTCCTGCCAATACCACTTATAGGATCATAAGTTTGGTATCTCTATCTACTGTCCTTTTGCTTTCACCATGAGGAGACCTCCTTATATAATCTTTGAGAGGCCCAACCACTTGAGAGATCTTTGGGATAAGTTGAGGATTCCTCTCCTTCATTTGTGGATCTTGCCTAAGATCATGCCTTGAACTCATATTCAAATCCAACCAACTTCAAAGATTGAGGGGATTCTTCCTTGTTTTAGCTCAACAAACCAAAACTTCACTTAGAAAAGGTAGCGCTCCCCCAAAAGTGTGCATAGAGCATTCCAACGCTCCCCTAAAGAGGCCGAGGGAGCGTTGACACTCACTAACAGTGGGTAGGGGAGCGCTGCCCTCCAAAATCCATTTTTGAGTGGTTTTTTCAGTGGCAAAAGGCTTGTACTCCTTGTCAAGTGATTTCTATTTTTCAAAACCAGTATTTGAGGTGTCTTAAGTGTCCTTATGATGTCATTAGAGGCCCAACATAGATAATATGAAAGTATGATGTTTGCGACACTTGCGACACTTGTGATCAATATGCGACACTTACAACACTTGTAATGGCAACACTTGCAACACTATTGAAGTGAGTAATTTTGATGTCTAACAGCTGGATTTTCTATGGGTGATCTAGAGTTGGATCGAGATAAGGTTCAAAAGTCTACAAATTTGGCTTGTCCAAGGTCTCTTTTGGTGTCGGGTAAGTAACAATTTTATTTTTCTCCAGTTTCTACTTCTATCTCCTTTGAATTGTTTCTTCCGTTGGGCTTTGTGGGGTTGGATGTTTTTCCTTCGGTGGGTTTCCCCATGCTCTTCTCCCAGCCTCATCCTAAGGAAACATTTTGTACTCTCTCTCCTTTTGGGGCTCTTTTTCCTTCTTCGATCAATACCCCATTAGCCCCTTCGAGTCAGGTGTCAGGGGTTATATGTGTGTCTAGGGCTCCCCTTCCTTCGGTGTCTCCTGGGGATGTGGGTATTTTGGTTTCTTCTTTTGATGGTTTAGCCTTCCCTTTGGAGTCTTCTCCTTCCTTTCCTTCATATACTTTGTCATTAAATGGGACTCCTTCCCATTCAGGAAACCAGTCATCTTCTGGCACACAGTCTTCTGAGGGGTCTAGGATTCGCTATTCTCTTCGCAACAGGGTTGTTTTAACTGAGGATTTGGGTTATTTTGGTGCAGAGGATCCACTTGAGAAGGGTTTGGGTTCTCTTCCTCGGGCCTCGTCTTCGACTCAGGTTCAGGGTAGGATATCACATTTACTTCTACCATAATATCAGGCCAATATTGATGTGGCCTCTGGCAGACAATATTCCATTGAATGGGCGCTTAGAGAAAAACAACCCCAAGAGGTGGTATCTCTATGAATATCCTCTCTTTAAACTGTGGGGGCTTGGTGAACTCGGCAAAAAAATTGTCCTTAAAAATATTAGTTGTTGTTATTGTTCCAGATGTTATCTTCCTTCAAGAAACAATGGGGGTTAGTGAACTGGTGGTTGCGTCGTTGGAATCAATTTTTCCAGGTTGGTCCTTTGCGGCGG
The DNA here is from genome assembly GCA_010110895.2 of Picea sitchensis. NCBI lineage: Eukaryota > Viridiplantae > Streptophyta > Pinopsida > Pinales > Pinaceae > Picea > Picea sitchensis. Next base: position 34,765 of record SNQJ01S0058214.1, read on the forward strand.
TGGATGCAAAGGGTCAATCTAGGGGACTAGCCACTGACTGGTGCCTCAAGCGCTATAACTGTGAATGAATTTGGGGTTTTAAATAGGTGATTGGTCTCAACATTTTATTAGTTGAGTTGGGGTGCTCCTTGACACTTTTTAACATTTATGGTCCCTACGCCAATCGACAACGCTATTGGGACTCGTTGGAAAAGTGCTCTTGGTTTACTAAAAAAGAGGTTATTGTGGGTGGGGATTTAAATATTTCCTTGGGTACGGTGGAGGTATGGGGTCCTCGAACAAGACCAAACCCTCTGTCAGACTACTTCACTCATTTTATTGATCTCCATGGGATGCTGGATTTAGAGCCGGTAAAATTACAACCGGCTTGGTGGAATGGGCGGGTTGGGGATGATCGGGTTGCAAAATGACTAGATCGTTTCCTTCTGAAGGAGGATCTAGTGGATAATTTTTCTCTTTCTCGACAATGGGTTGCATGTAGTGGTGAATCAGATCACAACCCGATTTTTATGGAATTATGTGGTAGGGTTCATCGGGCTCCCAACCCCTTTTAGTTATTTGAGGGTTGGTTAAAGGATCCAATGTATCAAGCCTTGGTTCATAAGTTGTGTACTCCCTTAGGACAAGACCAAACTACTCATTCCACTATACTCTTTCTAGAAAACTTGAAAAAAGTAAAACATGCTACCATCTCCTGGGCACATGAGAAAAAATTAAAAGAGGAACAAGAGATTTTAATCATAGAAAAGACGTTGCTGGAATGGCAGGCGAAACCTGACAGGGGAATCTGTTACAAGGAGGGTAAGGATGAACTGGTTCAGTTGGAACTTCAGAGGAGAACTATTTTTTCTAAAAAGGAAGCTCTGTGGTGACTCAAAAGTCATGCTATTTGGCTCATTTGTGGGGATAATAATACAAAATTCTTCCACTCTTTTTGCAAAGGCAGGAAATTGACAAACACTATTTGGGGTCTTAATCAGGAGGATGGACAATTGGTCAATAATTTTGAAGGTATATCATCTTTGGGGATTTCTCATTTTAAATAACTTTTCAAGTCACAAGCGAGATCCTCGATTGCTGAAATTGTGAATGTGGCCAGGCTCTTCCCTTGTTTTGTGGAGGAAGATGAACGAGAGTCTTTGATGACAGAGGTTTCTAAATAGGAATTGTTGGTTGTCATGCGCTCTTTCCAGAAAGGAAAGAGTCTAGGCCCTGATGGTTGGCCGATCGAATTTTACTTAGGTTTCTTCGACTTTTTGGGAAATGACATTTTAAAAGTAGTGGAGGAATCTAGGAAAAATGGGCATATACGCGATCCACTTAATGCCACCTTCATCGCCCTAATCCCTAAGTCAAAAATCCCAACTCATTTTGATGATTTTAGACCTATTTCTTTATGTAACTGTATGATCCGAAATCGGATCCAGAAGCCTGATAGGGCTTAAAAAAATGCTCAAAAATGAAAGTGCTCGGAATGCGACGAAACCTGTGCCATTGCGTCCGTCTCGTCTTTCTGATTCCGGTGGTATATTTACTTTGTCAAACGGAGTCCGTATGGAGAAGATATCGCGTTCTGTCCGAAAAGTCAAACAGGAAAAAAGGGGATGACTGTACAGTCCGTACAGTCCACGTGGCACGTCTGTATAGCTGACTAGCATGTCCGTATAGATGACATGGTGGCTCCAGAAGGCGACACGTGGCATCTCTGTACAGAGGACATGTGGCAGCACCGGGAGGCGACACGTGTCAGGCGGATTTGGCCGATTTGACGTATAGTTGGACCAGTATTGAGGTGACACGTGTCACCACTGACAGGGTGACACGTGGCAGGTTGACGTCATCGGATGACGTGGCAGTTGACGCGGCATATGACTAGGCAGTATGGCAGGTCGACGTGTTAGTACGGCAGAGACGACATGGCGGCAGACGTGGGCGAATCACGTGTTGACACGTGGCATGATCCGATTGGTTGGTAAGGGTGCCACGTGGCCCAGTCAAGGGATGCCACGTGGCACCCCATTATTGGTTGTTGGTTATGTGTTATAAAAGTGGTTTGTGCGTCACCGGGAATTGAACACTCGACCTCTCGTCGGGCGTAAGGACTGGCAGGGCTGGGCTAGCCACCCGCCCGGCCGGTATTTCTTGTTGTTTAAACACCATAATTTTTTTTTTAATTTGATTAAAGTTTCGAACGGGCGGTAAAAGGGCCGGGGCTTAGCCCCAACCCTCGGCATACCACATGACCTCACCACAAAAACCAAGGCTTATTCCTATCCATGCGCGGCGGGGTGTTAAAGTTTGGAGCCGTGGCCCTATTTGTAAGCCATGCGACCAGGAGCAGGCGCCACAAAAAGGGGGTTGGTTATAACTACAACCCACAGGTCCTATGGGTGCGCAAATAGAACCGGGGCTGGAGCCAGTGAAAAGGGGCCAGCGCGATGGCGCTTGGCCACATGCCCAACCATACGACCACAAAAAGGGCGCGCGCGCACGGGCATTGGGGGCTAGCGCCCGATTTCATTTATAAAGTGGGTTTTTATATATAGTAATTGGTTTTTATTGATAAATATGCCTATTATTAGTAGATTTTCTCCATTTTTGGGGGATATTGGGCATTTTTGGAGGCCAGATTCTTGGAGGAAGTTGGGGATGTGAAACCAACTCCAAGGCTATATAAACCAGGCCTGTTTGAGGCCAAACACAGTCATTCAGAGCAGAGTTATGCT
>SNQJ01S0058214.1:37777-55470 GCA_010110895.2 Picea sitchensis
AAGAAAAGGCCCGGAGACGTAGGCAAAAGTTGTGCCGAACTCCGTTATCAACCTGCGTTCTTATGGTTTGCTGTTTATTATTCATTTCAGATCTGCATATGTGTATTTGACTATGATAAATCCTCTTCTCTTCTCATTCTTTCATTAAATTCTCAAATGGTTAATTCATACATGCAAGATTAAAACTCAACCATAATCAGTTAAAAGATCCTACGGATCACTGTATATATAAGATCATCTCAAAAGTTATTAGCCAAAGACTTAAATATATTATTTCCAGGCATATTTCAAGAAAATAGTTCGGTTTTATAGAGGGAAGGTAGATTCATGAGGCTATCGGGGTTGCACAGGAAGGTTTACACAGTTTAAAAAGTAGGAAGCTTAAAGGTGCGATTATTAAAATTGACCTTTCGAAGGCCTATGACAGGGTAAACTGGATTTATATTTGGATGTTGTTGATAGATCTTGGCTTTGGGGTGGCTTTCACAAATTGGATTATGGGATGTCTATCTACAATGTCTTTTTCCGTTTTGATTAATGGTTCAGCTTCCTCGTTCTTCAAGGAGGAAAGGGGCATTAGAAAGGGATGTCCTCTGTCTCCACTCCTTTTTCTTTTGGTTGCTGAGTGTCTTAGCCATTTCTTGATTGAGGCAAAGTCTGATGGAAACTTCAAAAACATCAAAATTACTTTGGGTCTGTATATCTCACATTTACTTTTTGTGGATGAGATATTATTTTTTTGTGACGGATCTCAGCAAGATATTGAAAAAATGTGTGAGGGTCTAATTCTCTTCAAACAAGCTACATGCATGGTAATCAATGAACAAAAGTCAAGCGTCACACTCTCTTACTTGGATGGGGGGGATTCATTATTCATTTCTACTAGGATTCCCTTTCGAATCTTTGAATTGGATGAAGGGTTGAAGTATCTTGGTTTTCAATTGAAACCAAATGACTATCGGAAGACCGATTGGTTGTGGCTCATTGAAAAACTTGAAAAAAGGCTAAAATGTTGGAGTCATCATTGGCTTTCTAGGGTTGGTCATTTAGTTCTTGTGAAGGCGGTTTTGGAGGCTATTCCGGTTTACTAGATGTCTTTAGCTTGGATACCGAAAGACATTTTGGAAAAGGTGAGGAGGTTTTGGTTTTCTTATCCATGGTAGGGAAACAAGGAAAAAAAGGTTTTTCCCTGGGTTCAATGGGATCAGATTGCTACACCAAAGGCCTTGGGTGGTTGGGGCTTAAAAAACATTTTTTCTTTTTCAAAAGCACTTGCTGCAAAGAGATCCTGGCGACCAATTAAAACTTCTAGTCTCTGGACACGTGTAGTTCATCAAAAATATATTTCCCCCCTATCTATTCTTGACTGGATTCGAACTACAAATAAACCTTTGACGAGACTTTTTATTATCTAGAAGGCTTTGATTAAGGCATTTGATCTCATTGGGAACTGTCTGGTGTGGCGGGTGGGTTTTGGGCACTTGGTTTGTCTTGGTTTGGATCCATGGCCTGGATGACAACTGGGAAATTTATTATTAGTAGGGATTAGGAATAGATTCGCGTAGGGGCGTTTATTTTATCTTGCTCAGTTTGGGGATCCTTTATAAACAAATTTGTGGCATCAAGGCTAGATGTCGGGGCACATGCTTGGTCTTATGGAGGAGAATTATATTCATTGGGGTAGATATACATAAGAAATCTGATATGCTTCCATTTGTTTGGTTGATAGAGAAGATGGATTTCTTTGGGATGGTGCCAAGGATTGGGAATATACTCCTCGCACGGTTATATAAAGTTATTTGTGGACCTTCAACAACGAGACCCCCTCTGGTGGTGGAGGAAGATCTGGAAACATTCTTGTTCAGTGAAGGGAAAGTTGTTGGTATGGTCGATTATGGAAAACAACCTACCTACCTGGGATAATTTGCAAAGACATCTTTTCTATGGGCCGGGTCAATTTTCTCTTTGTAAATCACATTTAGAATCGGTGGATCATCTTTTTTTACATTGTTCTTTTGTCCAGGGGGTATGGGATTTTGCCAGGATTTTTCTTCTCTCCCTTTGGAGCTAGCAGGGAACTTCCTTTGAATTGTTTCTACATGCATGGCTGCGTGGTCGGGGTCAAGTGAATTATCAGACTTTCCCTTTTATACTGGCCTGGGGGATTTGGATCACTCGAAATGGGAAAATTTTCTAGGATGTGATCCTTCTGGCCGAAAGGGTGGAAATTAATTACATTGGGATATTTAATTCTTTTCTAAGATCAGGTGGTGGTGTTTTGGCACAAGCTAGGGTCATTAGGGAGGTGGTTCCTGACTTTAGTCTCCCATGGGGATATTTCGATGGTGCTTCCTCGTCTAATCAAACGAAGTGTGGTGGGGGAGGATGTCTTTATTTCTCTAACTCACATTTATTTACCCTCAAAGCTGGTTTGGGGAATGGCACAAACAACTATTTTGAACTTTTGGCTTTAAAACTTCTTATACTTTTCGTTGTGGAGAAAGGTTGCAGAACATTACAAGTTTTTGGTGATTCTTTAGATATCATCACTTGGACTAATGGGACTCACAGATGTCATGTCTCTCGTTTTATTCCATTGTTAGAGGATGTACTTCATATTAAAAGTTTATTTGAATCTATCTCTTTTTTTCATATATACAGGGAAATGAACCAATTGGCGGATAGGCTTTCCAAAGAAGCCACATAATTAGCTTTTGGACAATGGTATGTTGAAAAACATACATCAACATGAATTCGAGGATTCTACCACAAACCCTTTCACAACAAACATGATATATGATTCTAGATTCTCTGCTCCTTTTGCGAGGAAAATATTATGGTTTATGCTGGGACACAACCTGTTTTTTCTGGTATAGTTTTTGTTGTATTGGTGGGATACCCACTATATTGGGGACTTAAATGACGGTGGTTATTTTAGATGGATATTTTTTTGGGATTGGTATTATTGGCAAATACACGGTTATGTATCATTGATGCATGTTTTGCATCATCTGGTGGTTAGAATATTTTTGTTGCAGAATATGTACTTAGCTATGTCAAAATAGCTGGTATATATCCGTGTATGTAATTTTGTTATTATATAATGAAATTATGAATTTTTTTGAGGAAAAAAAACAATTTTCACCATTATAAAATTATACAACTTTAAACATATAAAGTTTTTTAGTAAATTAAGGGGCATGATAACTTTTATTTTGTTTAAAAGTTAATATTATTATTCAACAATATTATAAAGATTAATACAAAAATTTAAATTGATATTTGAAATCAAAGTTGTTATTAAATACATTTGATACAATGAAACAATAATATTGAATAATAACAATATAAATTAAATTAGTTTAGATCTTTGTTAAATTTAAATTTATTAAATATGATTTATTTAAGTACAAATTTCTTTTAATGTGTTTTTTGGTCCTATTTATTTAGGAAAACTATAATGATCTTGATATTTTCATTTTCACAAAGTTCAAATATAAAAATGTCATAATTGCATTTTCAATAATATTTGGTTTAATTTCCTTTAATGCTTGATAGATTTTACTGGTTTAAGAGGATGANCTATTTATTTAGGAAAACTATAATGATCTTGATATTTTCATTTTCACAAAGTTCAAATATAAAAATGTCATAATTGCATTTTCAATAATATTTGGTTTAATTTCCTTTAATGCTTGATAGATTTTACTGGTTTAAGAGGATGATAAGCAACATCATCACAATGTCAATATTAATTACACGATTAGCATGTCAAGGTTAAAATAACCTTCTACAACCATGGGATTAACAATATTGTAATGTTGGGGGTTATAATGAGAACATGTTTTATTGAAAATGTAAAACAATCATCCTGCTTGTTGCAACCATATCTTGTCTTCCATCAGATTTCCCCCATGGTTTCGACCTCCATTGGGAGAACCCTACCTCCTCCTCCTGACATCACTTCCTTCCGCTCCCTGGTCTCTTCCCTTAACAAATATGCCAAGTTTCCCTCTTTTAGATTCATGAAGAAGCTAGATGAAATTCCCAAAGTCTCGGTTCACCTATAGAATTCACGTAGTTTAGCTCTTCGACTTGCCAAAAATGGAGCAAAGGATCCTATGGATGGTTCAGAGAGTGGGATTCCATTCCCAAAAGAAGCACAACACCATTGGCATTAATTTTAGCAAATTGGAAATAAGAAGAATAGGGAAGAAAAGCAGACACTCTCTGTAACTCGTAACCAAAAAGCAAAGTGGATGCTCTCTGTAGTAGGTAATAAAAAATCAGAACAGATGTACGCGTGCTTCTCCGCCACTACTTGAATCTCAATTCATTTTCTGCATCAATGATATTTATGTATGCGATTGAAACGCCTCTGAAGAAACTGTTGATCTCAACAGACCCTCTTCTTCATTCCACCTCTTCAAGACACTATTACATGTTGGGTTGTTATATTATTTGCAGTGAAAGTCAAAGGTAGAGATGAATCGAATGGAAAAATTCAAATTCGAAGTAATCAACAACAAGTCAAAGAGGCCAATTTATAAGAGGTTGACATGTGGCAACTGACTGAAGACCGAATTAAGGCTGACTAGTAGTTGACTGTAACAAAATCCCAAGATTCATGGGATTTGTATCCAATTATCTGCGTGAATCTGTAACCATTTTTTGGGCACCTTTATTTAGGGTTTTTCCTACTGTAAATCCTATAAATAAGGTGTGTTATAACACTGTAAAAACTAATCTTTAGAGAAATAATTTTAGAGGTTGTTGGTCATGTAGATGTAAGCCTAAATGGATACAAGGTTGTTCTTGTGTAAATAAAGAAGGTATGATGTTGATTGTGTCTTAGGTGTAGACCAAGGTTAGGCATGTAACCTTCTATTCTAAATAAATAAGATAACAAGAGAGCAAGACTCTCAAGGAATGTTGGTTTTCGCGTTTGGGTTTCCAAGGTAAAATCTCTATGTATTGTGTGTTTGATTTTTCATTTACTTTCTTGATTAAATATTTCTTCCTCTCTTCTGCTAGGTTTAGCGTGGAAGTGTTTATCATTTCCTAACATGTGGTATCAAAGCTTGGTTTAACAACCTCAAATCTAAGATAAACCCTAGGTCTAGTAAGAGTCATAAGTCAAAAATATTTAAAATTTTAAGGTAATTTTTTTACCTCGGGAAACGTGTCGCATTTTTTCCTCATTTTTTGTGTCTCCTTGATTTTGTGTCCATTGTTGGGTGTTTTTCGGCACATGTTTTTTTTTTCTGATGGTTTTCTATTTCGGGTTAAGGAATTAGGCTTGTTGACTAATCCAAGCCATTGGGTTAGGGTTTTGGATGTCGTTGGTTCCTATATGTATATTGTATTGTAACAATGTATGATGTGAATGAATATAGAATATGTTGGTTTTCTCGGTTTGGGTTTCTAAGGGAAAAATATCTGTGTAATGTGTGTATTTTCCATTGTATCTTTTTTGTTCTTTTACTAAAAATTTGTTTGTAGTAAAATATTGTACAAGGTTAAAATCTACATTTGGTATCAAAGAAATTATTGGCTTTAGGGGGATGCCTTTGTGGTCAAGGGTTTGGATCGGGACTGTGATAAGCCTAGTTACAGTGGGATATCTACAGTATTGATTCTTCAGGTGAAGAGAAATCGAGAGAATTTTGAAAATGGAGATCGAGAAGTTTAACAAGCAAAGTTTTGAGCTGTGGAAGCTCAAGATGGAAGATTTGTTGGTGGATAGAGATCAATGGATCACAATGGATACAGGTATTGCACCTACATGAAATTCAACCGATGTCTGGAAAAAGTTGGATAGGAAGGCGAAGAACACAATCCAATTGTGTCCTTTAGATTCAATATTACTGAATGTGTTAGAGGAATCTATAACCAAGGATTTATGGGATAAGTTGGGGAAGTTGTATCAATCTAAGTCCCTATTGAATAAACCATTCTCGAGAAATAAGTTGTATAACCTAAGGATGAGAGATGGAGACTTAGTAGCAGAGAATTTGAACACCTTCAATAATGTGGTAATCCCGTTAGTATCTATTGAGATTAAAATTTCAGATGAAGATAAGTGTATCAATTTACTATCCTCTTTACCAGACTCATGGGATAGTCTGGTTCTAGCCATAGGTAGTAATACAACGAACTTGAATTTTGATGAAGTGGTATCATCCTTGTTGTCGGTGGAGATGAGATGGAAGAACATGGAAGGACAGAGAACATATGCATTATTTGAAAGAGGATGCTCCGAGGAAAGAAAAAGATCTAAGTCCTCAAGTGGAAAATAAGGGCACTACAAGAAGCAATGTAGATCCAAAGTTGAGAAAAAGAAGGGATCTGAAGAAGATCCTTCTATAGAAGAAAAGACCTCCAAGGAAGAAGGAGGGGATGTGTACTTGGCTTCTTCAAGTACCCATGCAGATCACGAGGCACGGTTGGTTGACTTAGGTGCATCCTTTCATATGACTCCCCATAGGGAGTGGTTCTATGAATATGAAAGGTATGACAGAGGTAATGTTTTCCTCGATGATGACTCGACAACCAGAATCATAGGATGAGGAAAAATCAAGTTGAGGCTCATAGATGGAAGGATTAGAACACTAACTGGTGTTTTTCATATCCCAATATTAGCTAGAAATTTGATTTATGTAAGAAAAATGGACGATGTAAGGGTAAAAAAAATATTTGAAAAGGAAACCTGCAGGATGGTTCAAGGATCAATGGTGTTGTTGAAGGGAGTTTGGTTTGGAACTATGTATAAGTTGCAATGAATCACTATTAGTGATGGGTGTAATAGTTCCATTGTTCTTGATATTGGAGTTGAAGAAGAAAAAACTCCTACAGTCTTTGGAGAAAAGGTTATATTGTGGCATCAAAGATTGGGCCATATTAGAGAGAAGGGTATTCGACTACTACACGATAAAGGTATGATTGAAGGCATGTCTAACTGCTCTCTGAATTTTTATTTCTGTGAACATTGTCTATATGGGAAGCATAATCGGGTAAGATTCCCCTCTGGTGCAATGAGGGTAGAAAGAATTTTACAGCTAGTTCACAGTGATGTGTTTGGACCTATGTCAGTTCCATCATTAGGAAAATCTGTGTACTATGTCTCATTTCTAGATGACTTCTCGAGGAATAATTGGATATGTTTCCTCAGGAAGAAACATGAAGTCTTTGATAGGTTTAAAGAGTTTAAGGCTCTTGTTGAGAATCAAACAGATAAAATAATTAAGGTGTTGAGTGTTAGGAAAAGATATGAATTATCTTACTGAAGAATTTTTGAATCTTGCTTGGCTAGGACAAGATAGTTAGGAATATCACCCTATGATTTGTATCCTCATAAATAATTCCCCAATCCGCAAGTATTAATTACTAGGGCTTAGGTTGATTTATTAATGAAAAGAATGTTGCAAAAATAAAATAAAATTTTATTTTAGTTTCTAAAATGTATGCACATTACAGAAAGTAAATATAGAGATCTAAAATCAAAAGTGACCAAGTCATAAATACACACAAATCAGAAAGAATAACAATCTGATTTATTTCATTCCAGGATATCAAAAGTGTTTTTCTCTTTACAAAACCCCGTGAGGGCATGGACAAAAGTCTAATTTAGAGATCCTCAATGAATACCATCCAAAAGGACTCTGACAAGAAGTAAAAACTGAAATTTATAATCCGGATCAACTTGCCACAGACTGCTGCCAATTTGACTCTACAAAATATCCTTCATCGGCTATGAAACTCAATCCATAAACAAACAAGTATACACAGACTATCAAGGATGGATCAACACCTCTAAAATAGGCATCTGAATGATATGGTTCAACTTTGAACCTTGCTGTCTACAATAGGACCATGTTGTCAAAAAGATAATTAGGCTTTGAATAACTCAAGAATGAATGAAAATTGAACTATCTCATGAAAACAAAAGAGCAAACCTTAGTCTTTCTTTCTCCTTCTATATTCTCCCTTTGTTCTTTCTTCTCATTTGGATTTTATGCATTCCAAATAAGTTGAAGTAGTTCAACTACTTTCTTTAGTTAATTTAGTTGAACTTAACTAATTTTAGTTTAGGAGAAATAATAATAATAATAATANCCTTCTATATTCTCCCTTTGTTCTTTCTTCTCATTTGGATTTTATGCATTCCAAATAAGTTGAAGTAGTTCAACTACTTTCTTTAGTTAATTTAGTTGAACTTAACTAATTTTAGTTTAGGAGAAATAATAATAATAATAATAATAATAGTTAAGGGTCTTTTATTTAATAATAACTAAGTAGGTGGGACCCCTTGTGACTCATTTTATTCTTTTCAAAAATAAAACACAATTGGATAATCATTTAAACATATGTTGCCTTGTAACTCCCTTAAGTACCTTCAAAATTTGAATATTTAAATATAAGAAATAATTCAAATCATATCCAAAAATATGTAAATATCCACTGATCAGAATTTGGACCAGGGGTCAAACTTTTTCTCAAAAATCAAAGTTCTCGGAATTGCCTCAAAACGAACAGGTGCATAGCCCTCGTCATCACGAACCCAACGCAACTCGTTTGGGTTTAAACGAACATTGGATGAGTGAGATATCACGTTCCGTTCAAATCGTCAAACAGACAAAAANCATACAGATGTTGACGTGGCATGTTTGTACGTTGAGGTGGCAGTTGATGATGTGGAAATCGTTGATTGGCAGATGTGGACAAGTCTTGTTGAGACATGTGGCATCTTTTTGTCAAATGGTTTGGTGCCACGTGGCCCAGGCATGGGCTTCCATGTGGCACCATGGTATAGGTTGGTTGTTTAAAATGTTATAGAGTTCATGGGGATCAAACCCCGGACCTCCCCACTGTGGAAAAGCTTTGACAAAGTCTGACCAACCGACACACCACACATTGTTACTTATTATATATATGGTTTTGATTATATTTAAGTTTGAATTGTGTTTACTTTGGCGTGGGGGAGGGGCTGGGGCTTAGTCCCAGCCCGTGGTTTCGGTGTTCACATATATGACCGGTGGTTACACATTCACATGCATTTTAAAACGGTTAGCCCCCAGTCGCACACACTACCATATGACCTATCCACAACTTTGCATGTGCGCAGATTTGGTTTTTCAAACGGTTTTCCCACCCACGCGCCTGGACACGTGTTGATCCCTCAAGGCATGCAAATGTAGCCCCTTTTTGTGCGTTAAGACCTGACCACATGGCCCCATGCGCCCAACGCCTATGCAGTTAGGGGCCTTAATTCCATTAACTATCATACAGTTCACATGGTTATTCGATTATGTGCACGGTGCTAGGTTTTAGCACGAGATTGAGCACGTGAGCTAGGTTGGATGTATAGAGGTGCATTTTGGCGAACCAGAGACACCAAGCTTGAAGGAGGAAAATGGCAGGAGGCCTATCTTCTTCATTTTTTTGGCCAAATGAGGTGCCGAAAAAGCCCAGCTAGGAGTTTTTGGACGTCCTGAATCCATTGGCACTATTTTCAAATCCATTTGAAGACTTCTTTTGCAAGTTTTTCACCATTGAAGTTCCAGAGAGCTCCAGGGAGCTTGAAGCCCTCATTGATTGAGGTCATACTCAGATGAGCACAAGTCTGTTTTCTGTGACTAAATAGTCATTTTTGGCTAATTGTTATACTCTAAACACATTGGGATAGGTTTCAGAGGCATTTGAGGACTTTTATAGGTGTTTTTTCCACAAGTAAGATCAGGGAAGCTCAAGGCCACATGTAGAAGAGGTCATGCCCATATGAGCCATGGTCCGTTTTCAGAGTTCTATTAGTCATTTCTGGGGGTTTTATGTATTCTGAACCCAATGGTATAGTCATTTTTTCCATTGGAGTTGAGCAGTAGCTTGTAAAAGAATCTTTGACAAACTAATCCCAAAGAGCCTAGTCCATTGAAGGAGGCTCAAGGAGATGTAGCCCAGTTGGGGGTGAACTCCTTTATCATCTTGTTATTGTTGTGAGTTTGATGTTTTATTTGCTGCAAGTTATTTTTGCTGTGTATTTATTTAAAACACATATTTAACCATTTTAAAAGAAAAATTTCCTCACACATGAACATTTAAAAGAAGATGCATAAACTTGGCACATAATTTATCTTGTATAACTAAGACATTGAGCAAGGTCCTGAAATGTTTATTTTAATGGAATGGAGGGTGCTTGCATAGCATAACAAGCCATCCCCCTATTTTCAGATCATCCACATAATCCACAATATCCAAAAAGTATCTTATTGTCCAAAACTTTATGCAGACCACTGTCTTCAACAACTCAATCATAAAAACACATAAATTAAAATCCATACTTTCCACTCTAAGGGGCAATCCTTATTTTATCACTACTGCCCCCCTTTGAATTTTCAGAAGTAGCCTTAGGTTGATTCAAACCTTGAGGTTGTATCTCACTAATAACATGGGAACAATCATCCTTCAGATGCATATAAGAGGACATTGATTTTGAAGAGTCATTTAAAGGAGAGGAAGGGGAGGCAACAACTTTGCCTTTATATTGCACATGAGGGACATCTGTTTTGAGCCTTTTAATAGCATGAGAGGATTGAATAGGTGAATGAATAGGGGCAATTTGAATATTAGGAATTATAGGTGGGGGAGGAGGTAATGACAAATTGGGGCAGCCACGATGGTGAGAGACTGTCGAATTGTCAATCTCTTGCCATCCATCATTTGCAGGGAATTCTGGTTGCAAGGAGACATGAGGAGGCACCAGAATAATAGGGATGTTTTGAGGATGGAAGGGAGGTCTCTTTGGTCGAGGCTATACTATTTCTTGCCCGATCCAATTGAATAACCCATCTTGAAACAAATGGTTCAACTCCTGGGGGTCAAAATAAAAATGAATAGAGAATCTAGGCCTTCAAGGTCCTCTGTTCCAGTTACCTCTTCCTCTATTATTTCTTCCATGGTTTCCCCTATTGAAGAAACTCATCATGTATGCAACAATTCATCAATAACTAGCCCTTAACAGACCATACATGACATTCTGCTTGCATGAAACAATTTTTGGCTCAGGAATTGACACAAGACCCATGCAAATCCATCCATAAGAAATAATTTAATAATTTCCAAGTGAGCAGAGGGTGGATAGGATTCATGGTATATCTAGAGGGAGTGGAATGAGAGAAAAAGTTATATAATGAGAGGGGAAAAATACACAAGTATTTCTCAACAATTCATTAAATAATTTAACTGTGCAGTAAAATACCAAAAATATTAGTTACCAACCATTACTGTGTCATATCCTTTGTCAATGTTATACAGGGTTTTTAACTTATTTTACAGAATAGGGATGCCAAAAATAATAATGGGATTATGAGGTTGGTATAATGAGCGAAAAAGTTGAAACCCACTCAGAATACTTAACAGGGAAAATTATCCCAGCCTGGAAGAGTTTTTCCAACTCCTTTCTAATAGTTGCTTCTAGTGTGGGGTTAATGGGTCTTTGTTTTTGCCTAACCAGTTTTATTCCTTCTTTGATAGGAATGAAATTCTATATAAGAGTAGGATCAAAACCACAAATATCCTCATAATACCAAGCAAAAAAATCTTGAAATTCACAAAGTAACTCAATGAATTTCGACCTCTCTCCATTAGTACATTGGGCACCTATCTTAACATTCTTCGGTGAATCGTGTCCCAATGTTCAAGGAAAATTTTTCACCCACTTTCCTTTTTGACTCCTCTTCTTTATGTGTTTCTTTGTTTCCTACATCACTCAATGAAAATGAACTTTCTAGAGGAGTCAATCCCTTCAAAATCTTGTTAATTTCCATGGATATAATCTCCTTGGGCTTATAAGGTTCATTTTGTATGAAAGAATAGATGCTTTCATCACCAGGGAAGACCTTATAGGACCCTACATTGTCAGGGATATGATGGCGATATAAGGATTGAAAGGTGAAAAAATGTCTTTGCGGGAGAAGTTTCCGAGTAGGAGAGGCTGCAAAAAAACAACTAGCTTGTCAACCACTGAGTTCAATTCCCTTTTGACATGAGTGATGTTAAAAGATAATAAGTTCGATATAAGCACCCAAAAAACTTGGATGTAATGTTTCATTAACTTGTTTCTCAAAGAATATATTTTGCGTACAAGTTTTACAACAAGTTCAGAGTCCCCAAAAACTATAAGGTGACCACTACCTAAATTATAGGCATTTTCAATGCCTAACAATAATGCATCAAATTCGGTGACATTGTTTGTGCAAGAAAACTCTAACCTATAGGAAAAGTTGTGAATTTTACCTACAAGAGAGTACAAAATAATGCCAGCTCCATTACCTTTGTTGGAGCATGAACCATCAAAGTGCATATGCCACATCCCATCTTCTAGATCAATTTGTTCCAAGGTAGTGTTGTCCTCATCGATGAAGATGGAATACACTGCTAAGTCCTCCTCGACGTAATTTACATTAGGCTATGGAATACTTTCTATATATGGTGAAATTATTCCCTCCCTTAGGACTATGATGTTCTTCCCATTTCGAGGAACGAATAAGTGTGTCCCGTTGAGTGAGAGGTATCCACCTTTCAAATATTTCTAGTCTCTTCATAAGATGATTGAATAATTACTCACTATCATGTCAATTACCTAAATATTATGGGTTGTCCTTATTTTAAGATGCGTTCACAAAACCAAAGTCACGTATTTTATTTCACCTATGGTCGATTGTTAAAACTATTATAAGAGTTCATGCTTCTGGAATTTTCATTTGTACAAGACAATCCTAGCTCTTCCATGATAATCTTCGACATTATGCTTGGGCCTGAACCACCGTCAATTAGACAACAATGGGCTATTTTTTCCATAATATTTACATAAATGAAAAATGGGGGGTTTTTTACAGGGTGTCTAAAATTATTTACTCCTACTTTATTTACATTTGAGTCCTCTTCGTTTACCTCTTCAGAGAGATTGGCTACACTGGAAGTTTTTCCTTCCATGAATTGTTTTAGATGCTTTTGTTTCTCAGGGACGACAACCATGTCCAGAAGAGTAGCATCGACCTTGATATTAGCCAATTGATTGAGAATGTTTTATTTGGAAGAGGGAAGAGGGGAGGGAATTCCTTGACTGTCAGGAGTTTTAGTAACCTGTACAGTAGACGCTGGTGAATATGATATTGGGCTAGAAGAAGTATGAGGGGGATCATATTTTCCTTTTGAAGCATAGGATTTATTCCTAGTATTTATGATCATGACATCCTCTGGTTCTGCGAAATATAGAACAATAATGGTAGTTTCACACCTTTTTCCAAATATTTTATCTCTGGTACTCTTCTTTACCTCACAACTACTTTCCTCGTGGTGTTCCTCACAAAAGTTACACCAACTACGAGGCATGATGGCTTTAGGCTGAAACTTGTTATCATTTGAATTCCTAAAGGGTAGTGAAGAAGAAGACGAGGCTCCAGGAGTAAGTGAAGGGACATTTCCTTTTCGATCATACACTATCATTCATTTATTCATATCTTGTACAAGTTGTAAGAGGGAAGACATGTCCATTTGTTTAATCGAGTCTCCTTTGGGAAGACCCATTCTTTCAAGTTGTTCTTCATACTCTAGACAAGTATGCAGAGTGGAACCAAGATTTTCGATATCTTTTTCTTCAAGCCTATGATGATAAGGGGAAGGTAGAGAATTATAGTAATGCATAAAAGAGGCTTGGTTCTAGGGGTGAATGAGTTTGGAAATCTGATTATATAACTTGGTGAAACGTAAGTTGAAAGACTTGATAGTCTCACCATCCTTATATGCGATGTTATTGTATTCCCTTAATTATTTAGCTGGGATCTTAGACTTCCCATAAGTCGATTTAAACCAGTAAATGAACTCTTCCCAAGTGGAAATAATCTTGGGAGGAAGATCAAAGAAACATGTCGCGGCTTTCCCTTCAATGGAATTAACAAATAATCACATACAGGTATCATTGTCATTAGCTCCTATATTGTGACATGCATTAGAGAATGCCACCAAGTGTTCATTTGTAGTGACTGTGTTATTTCTAGAAAACCTAGGGAGATTCTCTTTGAATTTAGGAAGTGGATGAGTAGCAGGTGCTAGGTTCAGAGGGGAAGATACATGCCACGGGGTAGTAGTAGCATCCTCTTCGAATTGAAAGAGCCCATACTTTTTAATGACCTTGGCAGGGTTTGTAGTTGATTGGAGTGGAATTTGATGACTATACAAGCTGGAAATCACTTATGACATCGAGGGTTAAGAAGTTGAGGCACCTCCAGTGCCACTAGAGCCA
Source organism: Picea sitchensis (assembly GCA_010110895.2). Lineage (NCBI taxonomy): Eukaryota > Viridiplantae > Streptophyta > Pinopsida > Pinales > Pinaceae > Picea > Picea sitchensis. The sequence continues at coordinate 52,077 of SNQJ01S0058214.1, forward strand.
CCGCCAAATGACATTTTGTGAATGAAGGGTGGGGGTAAGAAATATGAACTAGATGAATCAGATACAGTTCTCCTTTGAGGGCCTTTTTGGGATGACATAATAACATTCTTTCTTCCTGTTTCAGTGATAGGAGCTATTTCAAAAGACAATCCTCTTCTTCTCCTAGAGATACGAGGATTTAATGACATGAAAAGAGGATCACAACTTTAGGTAAGAGAGAGATTATAACTGATTCCTAGGCTTCCTTTGTCTGGCCTCCCAGTGTTCTCAAATACTTATGTCTTGTTTAATTACTTCCCACGAGCGTTCAATCTCAACCCGAGTGTTAGAAGTTTCTAAGATTGTATTGAATAAGGTTAAAGCAATGCTAGTTTGGTCTTTAAGACTGGGCTCAATATTGGGCTTCCTTGTAATAGGTACTATCATGAAGAAAAGAAATCAGTCAAATAATCAAAAGCATAAACATAACATATTCAATGATAATGCAAATTCAATTAACTAAAGAGATATGGAAGATCTACCCAGTATGGTCACCAAAATAAATGTTGAGGAAAATATATGAATTATCTTACTCAAAAAATTTTGAATCTTTCCTGGCTAGGACAAGACAGTCAGAAATATCACCCTATGCTTTACAGCCTCATAAATAATTCCCCAATCCGCAAGTATTAATTACCAGGGCTTAGGTTGATTTATTAATGAAAAGAATGTTGCAAAAATAAAATAAAATTTCATTTTAGTTTCTAAAATGTATGCACATTACACAAAGTAAATATAGAGATCGAAAAGAAAAAGTGACCAAGTCACAAATACACACAAATGAGATAGAATAACAATCTTATTTATTTCATTCCAAGATATCAAAAGTGTTTTTCTCTTTACAAAACCATGTGAGGGCATGGACCAAAGTCTAATTTAGAGATCCCTGATGAATACCATGAAAAAGGACTCTGACAAGAAGTAAAAACTGAAATTTATAATCTAGATCAGCTTGCCACAGACTACTGCCAATTTGACTCTGCAAAATATCCTTTATCAACTATGAAACTCAATCCATAAACAAACAAGTATACACAGACTATCAAGGATGGATCAACACCTTTAAAACAAGCATCTGAATGATATGGTTCAGCTTTGAACCTTGCTGTCTACAATAGGACCCTGCTGTCAAAAAGAGAATTAGGCTTTGAATAACTCAAGAATGAATGAAAACTAAACTATCTCATGAAAACAAAAGAGAAACCTTAGTCTTTATTTCTCCTTCTATATTCTCCCTTTGTTTTTTCTTCTCATTTGGATTTTATGCATTCCAAATAAGTTGAAGTAGTTCAACTACTTTCTTTAGTTAAGTTAGTTGAACTTAACTAATTTTAGTTTATGATAAATAATAATAACAATAATAGCTAAGGGTCTTTTATTTAATAATAACTAAGTAGGTGGGACCCCTTGTGACTCCCTTATTTTATTCTTTTCAAAAATAAAACACAATTGGATAATCATTTAAACACATGCCGCCTTGTAACTCCCTTAAATACCTTCAAAATTTGAATATTTAAATATCATAAATAATTCAAATCATATCCAAAAATATGTAAATATCCACATAATCCACAATATCCAAAAAATAGCTTGTTGTCCAAAACTTTATGCAGACTACTGCCTTCAACAATTCTATCATAAAAACACATAAATTAAAATCCATACTTTCCACTCTGAGAGGCAATCCTTCTTTTATCAATGTTGTCCCCCTTTGACTTCCTGAAGGTAGCCTTAGGTTGATTTGAACCTTGAGGCTATATCTCACTAATAACATGGGAACAATCATCCTTTAAATGCATACAAGAGAACATTGATTTTGAAGAGTCATTTGAAGGAGAGGAAGGGGAGGCAACACCTTTGCCTTTATCTTTCACACGAGGGACATATGTTTTGAGCCTTTTACTAGCATGAGAGGATTGAACAAGTGAATGGACATGGGAAATTTAAATATTAGGATTTACAGGTGGGGGAGGAGGTAATGACAAATTGGGCTAGCCATGATGGTGAGAGACTGCTAGATTGACAATCTCTTACCATCCATCATTTGCAGGGACTTATGGTTTCAAGGACACATGAGGAGGCACATAAATACTCGAGATATTTTGAGGCTGGAAGGGAGGTCTCTCTGGTCGAGGTTGTACTATTCCTTGTCCGGTCCAGTTGAAGAACCCAAATTGAAACAATTGGTTCAACTCTCGAGGTTCAACATCAAAATGAATAGAGAATATAGGCCTTCTAGGCCCTCTGTTCCAGTTACCTCTTCCTCTGTTATTTCTGCCATGGCTTCCCTTGTTGAAGAAACTCATCTTGTATGCAACAATTTGATGTAGGATCATCGCAATTACCAAAGCAGGCGTGGAGCCAGCGCATGTGTTTTTAACACATGACATATTATTCGAAACTTTTTGGAAATGAAGCGCCAAACCTTCAATGAGCATTTACGGGAAGCGCCGTTTTTATGTTGTATCAGATCTCGAGCCATACGCTCTTGTCTGAAGTAGATAGAAGGCATTTAATCTAGTTAATGCAGGTAGGTAGGATTTATTTCTAGATTAGACAGTTTTAGATGGAAGGAGGGAAAAAAGATATAGACACCCTCATTGTATCATTGTAAGATTATCATTCAAGCATTCTGAGAGAAGAGCAGAGCAGAGAATATTGTGTGAAGAACACCCATGTACAGGCATTTGAATTAATAGAAGAAAGTTCTGATTCAATTTCATGGTTTGTGTTGTTTTCTCTGTGTACCGATGTTATGCTCAGGAATGTTTGTTTTCTAGTTATGCATTTGCTTTGATATGCTGTGCATGTGATTTCATGTTTCGAACCTGAAGTCTGAAAGGGAGAGAGAATGCGGTTCAATCGTTTTTCTATTTGAGCCAGGAGATTCCTGCAAGGTGTGCAGTCGAATTCATCTGCAAGGAGTGTGTTGATGAGGGCTCAGTAGTCTAACTCTTGTTCTCATTCACCCAGAGTTGGATTTGAATTGCTGAAGCCATGCAAGGAGTGCGCAGGCTGAAGAAGAATTCTCAGTTGTTAATCTGAGCAAGAGAGATTGAAGACTGTTGCTGCAGGAAGTGCACAGAGTCGGAAGGATTCAACACTTGGGAAGTTGTTGAATGATTGAGCGCAAGGACTACGCACAAGTTCCTCTGAAAGAATCAGAGTAGCAAAACTCAGGAGGCATCGCAACTTTGTGATATCGTTAAAGGAGAACACAGGAGTCTGTGTCGAAGAAGGTCCGAGCAAGGGTTGCTAGCGCAGACATTAGAGAATAAGTTCTGAGAGAGAGCATTCAGTCTTCTCAAGAAATCCTCAAGGAGGGGGAATCGACGGTCAGGGTTTGCAGAGGAAA